>JANRFK010003836.1:4984449-4997963 GCA_030068395.1 Apalone spinifera | reverse complement strand
CAGCGGAATTGTTCCTTTGGTGGTGGCAGTAAAAGAGCGAATCCAGGTTGATTTTTCGGCCTTGGGTGGAGCTTACAGTATTGGCATTTGGGGGATTCCTCTTTATTGTGTGTGCCCTGTGCACGCTGGAGTAGCCGTTTGTGAGACACAATAAATATCGCAGCGTTTTACGTCTGAATAATAAAAAGTGCTAAACTAACACCACGCTGGTGCTTCTGGACACTCGCGAGCCCAACTGCATCTGCGTGTCTCTTTGCTAACTGTGACCTGTAGATTTGGGACCACAGCACCTGACCCCCCCACGGAGCCCCGAGCTGGCCGGCATCCACAGACGGGAATTCAAGGAGAACAAGGAACCATCTCCCAAAGTGAAGCGCAAGCGCAGCGTGAAGATTAGCAGCTTGGCCCTGGAGCCCGCACAGTGGCAGAGCGACTCGCTGCAGATCATAACCAGCACGGGCGACTTGAAAAGCATGGACGAGTTTCTCCTGAAAAAGGTACGTGCGGGGCCATGGCAGAGAACAAAAGGGAGAAACGCTGCTGCCTCGGGCAGTTCGTAATCAGGGCCCCTCCTCAAGGAGCAGCGGTGGCAACACTTACACCACTGCTGATAGGATGGTTGTACACCCAAAGCTCCAATCGGGTCTACAGCCGTTCCAAGGGATTTTCCAGTTACCGCGATTTATCCCGAACGCGTATGCTGGCCATTTTAATACGGGGGGAGAGAAAACACTCCTCTGCGCTCTCCAAAGGAAAACAGCTGGTCAGTCAGTTGGCTCTTTTCGTGCCGCACCATCAGAATAACCTGAGCCGGTCTTAGGGGAGGGCTGTGACCCGACCTCCCGAATCCTCCTCCCTGGTTACTCCCCGACCTTTTTTGTTTGTTGGGTTTTTTTGCTCGACAAATTTTCCTCTGTTTCTTTGTCCAGTATTTTTTTTTAAACCATTTGGCAACCCTATGGGCGAGCCCAGGGCTGCCGATTAGTTAGGACTGGCCCTGAGAACAACGTGCCAGGCCTTCAGGGAGTCGGGGAAGTGATTGGCTGGCTGGCTGGCAAGGAAGTAATGGCTGGAGCGTAAGGCAAAGTGTATTCCCGTAACCTGTGCGTGTCGAGCCATGCCATCTGCAGGCAAGAGGGCAGATTTTCCTCAATGGTGGGGCTGGGGTGTAACGTGGAATGTGGATCTGTGCTCCCCAGATGAACGACCTGGAGAACGAGGACAGCAAGAAGGACACGCTGGTGGACGTGGTGTTTAAGAAAGCATTAAAAGAATTCCGGCAAAACATCTTCAGCTTCTACTCCTCCGCGCTAGCGGTAAGTAAAGGAGCTGCCGGGCCAGGATGCCTTTCGAGGGGGAGCGCTAGAAGAATGAAGGAAAGGTGTCCTGGCTTCCCACTCCAGCATCTTCAGGGGTGGAGAGACTCAAGGGCGGGCAGAAACCTGTGCGGCTCCTGCCAGGAGCTGTGTGCTTTGTCTGGGTCCCTTGAAAGCCAGATGCTTCTACCATCTGCGCAAAAGCTCTTGATTCTGTAAAGCGGGTGGAGCCGCTCCCTGAGAAACCCTGCTTCCAGCAGCACGTAACCCCTCTCTCAGTAGCGTAGATGCTGTTCTAACCTCTGGGGTCTCGTGCTGCTCCAAACCTCATCCCACGCGTATTTACCCACATGAAAGGCCCAAGAGTGCCTGCCGGGCTGGAACGACTCTCTGGGAGCTCTGGGAATTGGTCCTAGACAAGCCCTTTTCCTGATCCTTGTGTTTCTCCATCAGGTGGATGACGGGAAGAGCATCCGGTATAAAGACCTGCATGCCCTGTTCGAGCAGATTCTGGAGAAGACCATGAGGCAGGAGCAAAGGGACTGGAGCGAATCGCCTGTCAAAGTCTGGGTCAACACCTTTAAAGTGTTTCTGGATGAATATATGACAGAATACAAGCCTCTGGATTACACGGGTGCAAAGGTATGGAGAGGACCGGCCCACCGGCTTCTCTGCTTGTTGACAGGATGTTGTGTCGATTCACACAGCGCATCTCTGGGCTGATGCTGTAGACTAGGCCTGGGCAAAACGCCCACAAAGGTCACCCTCTCTTTTAGCCTGGCTTTGGCAAGGCCACAATTGTTTTAGCTTTGGCTGCTTGCTCAGCCATAGAGAACATACGAACGGCCAGACTGGGTCCGACCAAGGGCCATCCAGCCCAGTGACCTGTCTGCTGACGGCGGCCAATGCCAGATGCCTCAGAGGGAGTGAACAGAACAGGGAATTGTCACATGATCCCTCTCCTGTCATGCGTTTCCAGCCTCTGACAGAGGCCAGGGACACCATCCTACCCATCCTGGCTAACAGCCACTGATGGATCTAACCTCCATGAATGTATCTAGTTCTTCCTTGAGCCCTGTTAAAGTCCTGGTCTTCACAACCTCCTCTGGCAAGGAGTTCCACAGGTTGATGATGTGTTGTGTGAAGAAAAACTTCATTTTGTTTGTTTTAAACCCGCTGCCTATTACTTGCATTTGGTGACCCCTAGTTCTTATATTGTGGGAAACAAGTAAATCATTTTTCCTTATTCACTTTTTTCCACATCAGTCATGATTTTACAGACCTTTCTCATATCCCCCCTTAGCCTCCTTTTTATAAGTTGAAAAGTCCCCGTCTTTTTAATCTCCCTTCATGTGGGACCCGTTCCAAACCCCTCATCATTTTTATTTGCCCTTTTCTGAACCTTTTTCAATGCCCAAAATATTTTTTGGGATGAGGCAACCACATCTGTACTCAGGATTCAAGCTGGGGGCGTCCCATGGTTTTATATCGAGGCAGGAAGATAGTCTCAGTCTTATCCTCTATCCCTTTTGCAACGACTCCTGATGTTCTCTTTGCTTTTTGGACGCAAAATCCAAGGTCACTGCTGTGAGACTTGAGCCACCCACCACCTCTGCAGCCCTCCCAGGCTGGCTGGCTGGAGCGCTGTGGTGCTAGTGGTGGTCGGGGCTGGATCGGCAGCGCTGGGCCTGGCCCGTGTTACACCTTTTGTCT
This sequence comes from Apalone spinifera, assembly GCA_030068395.1. Classification (NCBI taxonomy): domain Eukaryota; kingdom Metazoa; phylum Chordata; order Testudines; family Trionychidae; genus Apalone; species Apalone spinifera. The sequence goes on along the minus strand of JANRFK010003836.1, from coordinate 4,994,934 downwards.
CTAGCCAGGAGACGGGCGTGATGCCGAGAGCTGTGAGCCGCACGGTGGTGACTCCCGTGCTCGGTGCAGACAAGGTGCTACCGTGGAGGCTTGTTAACTCCCGGTGAGGCCGTTGTGTTGCGCCTGGAGTAACAGTGGGGGGGGTTCAAACAAGGATTTAATGAACAGACAAATTCCACAAGTCAACGCTTTATAACTATCAACAAGGTCAGTGTCTCATGGAGGAGTGTGCAGTGTAAATCTCCTTAACTCCTACCACGTTTTCACACAACATTTTTTCTGCCTCACCTCTTTGTGAATGTTGGTGCTTGTCTATGGAAACATTTTGCCATGGGTATCCGTGTTTACCACTGTTGATCAGTAAAAATCAAATCCGTTCAGGTTGAATTATCCCCTGTGGGATGGGGCCAGCAGTTGGCCTCAAATGAAAGTGTGCGCTTTGCACCTCCTGTTGTTCGGCTGGCAGCCTCCAAAAAATGGGACCATTCTTCTCACGGGGGGTGCAGGGACAGTAGAGGGTCATGTGCACTTTCAGGTGGATTTAAAATGATTTTCATCGTCTAAGGGTGGGGAAAGGCAGAGGCGCATTGTATAGAGTTTACCAGACCACCGCAAGAGCCTTCCATTTCTGGGAGGTTCTGCCTCTGCCCGTCGCCCAGCGACACAGAGGAGCAACTGCAGGGGATGGAGCCAGGTGGCATGGGTCCCCTGGTTGCAGGTCAGGGTGGCAACCAGCAGATGGGCACAGAGCAGCCGGACCCTGCCACAGGGCGCAACCCGCTCTCTCATCCATGCTGCTATTCCTTGCTCCCTGCTCCTTCCTGCTTGCATTAAAAGCATTCCTGGCTCCGAGGCCAGGCTGGTGCGGGGTAACCAGTTGTGGTTCTGGAGAAGCACCAACCTCTGTTGTCTGACTCTCAAGCTGCAGTTCATCCACAGCCCTCAGCCATCCCACAGTCGGTGGCCGCTGGCCGGGACGTGAGCTCGCCATGGCAGGTTTTCACAGCCGGGGGCTCCGTGCCAAAGCCGAGCAGGTGGCAGGGATGCAGTTAGGGTGGATTTTCAAAATCACCCACCTGGCTTTTGAAAATGGCATTTTGGTTCCTAAGTCTGCAAGTCCTGGTAGGCCTTGGCAGAGCGGTGCGCATGTCCAGCGACAGAGAACATCCAGGCTTGCTGCAGGCCCGGATTGACATGAACGAGGCGAGCTTTGCAGGGGGATGCCCGGACCTGGAATTACAGGGGCTGTTTCTGGTCAGGATTGACACTGCTCCGCAGCCACTCGCTTTCTGCCAGGTTATTTTATCCAAGGTGGCTGGGGATGAAGAGTGAGAAGAGACGGAAGGAAAATCTGAGAGAAGTCAGCAGACTTGAACTTGACTGTCTACTGTCTGATTGAATTATTCTCTTTTAAATACACCATAGGTGCCAAAAACGGAGAGGAAGAAAAGAAGAAAAAAAGAAGCAGATGTGGTAAGCGGAGATCTCTTTGCTTTCCAGTTGAAGAATTAAAGTCTGCGTGGTCGGGCTTGGAAGCGAGCCAGGGATCACTTACTGCGACCAAATCTCAACGGAGGAGAGATTGAACAGTGTGCTAGGAGCCTACCAAAGTGGGCTTGTTTTGCTTTTACCTGTCTGGCTCCTTTTTGGCTTTGCTTGGTAGTTCAGCCTAATTCCAGTTTCATTGTCGGGTAGCACTGACAACATCATTCATAATATTTTAACAGACGATGGAAGGGATCAGTCTGTAATGTGCAGTAGCGGCGAGGATTTGCCTCCATGTCCCTAGTGTAAAATTCAGAGAGGTGCATTCCATTCTCGTGACGTCAGATCCGAGAAATACGATTTTGTTGCGTTTCGAGATGGAGCCACCTGCTTTAAAGATGCTTTGCCACCTGCTGGAGAAGGAGCACAACGTAAATCACTAGAGTTGGATTCTCCAGCCTGGCGTGTCAAAGGAAATATTGTGCTGTGCCTTCTGCCGTTCGGGAGGTCCGCTTGGCATCGCTCTGATTTCATGCAGGCAGGCCTGGCCTGCTGGATGAAAGAGCTACAGATAAATTGCTTCAGAAAAGAGAATGCAGCCGATACACTGACTCAGCTAGGCTGACCCCTCTGGTTTGGGGGAGGGGCTCGTATTCATTCCTAACAAAGTCTCGGCTGCCCAGTGGCTGCAAGTCCTGGCAGTTAGTTCACCCCTTTGGCCGCGGCTCCCCCCCGCTTGTGTCACTGTATTTTCCCCCCTCTCTTTTGTCCTAGGTGGAAGAGCATAACGGACACATCTTTAAGGCAACCCAGTACAGCATCCCCACATACTGCGAGTACTGCTCCTCCTTGATCTGGATAATGGACAGGGCTTCTGTTTGTAAATGTAAGCAGGGCCCGTTGGGCATTTCCTCCTTGTCTGTTCTCCTGGGGAGCCCCAATTTACTTCCCTCTCCCCTCCCAGGACATCCTGAGGCTGTGTGACCAGGCAGCCCATCTAGGGTGCTCCCCAAATCGGCCACAAAGGGAGTGCAGAAGGGAGACACCAGCTGTGGGAATTGAGGGGGGGCCCTGACACAACCCTGCAAATGCACCGCTGGCTCTTGAAGCTGGGCATGCAGCATTTAATTAGATCTTTGTCAAGAGAGTGAACGATGATCAGAGAAAAATACTGAGCTACAGCTCAATTCTGAGACACGAGGAACCTGCCCACAAACGTAAGGTCTCACCCTGGCGCTCAGCAGCCTAATTCCACTTTGCAGGGTGACACCAGCAGCCCATGAGTCCAAAACGTGTCCTTCCCGCAGGCTTAATTCCCCCACAGTCAGAGTGTTTCCCAGGGGTCATCAATCCCAAAGGCATAACCCCTCCGCTCCCCCGTTAACAGCCCCGTTTGCCCCCACACAGCTTGCACATCAGAGACTTGGTTGGGAGAAAAATAAACAAAAAGCCTGTTCAATAGACAAGCCCCTCACTGAAAGATGAAATAGGAAGGGGAAAGCAAACGCATACACATGTACATTGCCAATATATACGTGTTGCATGGAAAAGGGACAAAGCTGCAACCTCAGGCTGTACCGTTGCATGTCGGGTACCATCCCTTTTCAGATCAGAGATGCCTGTTGCTTTAAAACCGTTTTGCAGCTACGGAGGAGGGACCCAGGCTTTGTGCACACTTGAGACCATCCCCCACAAACACCTTCCATTGACGGGGGGGTCTGCCGTTCGGGTTTATTACAGCTATTCAGAGTAGGGGAAACCCCGTCCGTTCCTGGCTCCCGAAGAATGGGCTTCTCCTTTCGGTTTCAAGTTGTAGCCATTTGCTTTCATGGTTCCCCATTGGTTTTTCCTGGGCTGGACAATGTCTAAGTCAAAATACAGCCCCTGTGCCGGAGCCAGCCTCCTGCAGGACCCTGGGGCAAGCTCTCTGCCTGCCACGGTCCCACGCACCGTTCAAAGCAGCTGGCTGCACCCTTGCAACACCCTCCTGCACCTCCCCTCCCCTCCGCCCCATGTCACAGCCCCCTCCTGCACCCACCCCAGGTCACAGACCCTTCCTGCATCCAAGCCAAGTCACACACCTCTCCTGTGCCCAAACTCCCTCCCAGAACCCACACCTGCTCCTTGCACCATAGTCCCCTTCCCAGAGCCCCCTTCTGCACCCACCCCGAGTCCCAGAGCTGCACCTCCTCCATTAGTCTCGTAGAGAAGTGCACCCGGGAGCACTTACCAAGCTCTTGCCACGGGCCCCCCATCAAAAGTTATTGCCCGCCCCTGGTCTCGGTGCTTGAAGCCAGTCTCCTGGCCTGGGGAAGTGGCCTGCTCTGCCTGATTGCTGCCCTGCCCTGTTGGGAGGTGATGCTGGCATAGCAGCACAGTTACCGTTGTGAGTAGACACGCCCCTTTGTCACCACACCCTGCGCACAGCGCTCCGAGGGGCTGTCATGGGCAGCTGACGTGCTACACTCTTGCAGTGGAGTGGCAGTGAGCAGTCGCTTGGTTGAACTGACTCTTTGGGGGAGAAAGCGGGTTAAACGGTCCTGTGTCCCGCTGGACTCTGATGATCTCCCTGAGGTGCCAGGAGCGGCTGTAGCGTGCTAAGGCCGATGTTTTCTCGTTGTTACAGTGTGTAAGTACGCCTGTCACAAGAAGTGCTGTCTTAAAACCACAACCAAGTGCTCCAAGAAGGTAAGACTTGCTCAGTCCTTTCACGCATTCACCAGCCGTTCCGCGCCTGTGACCGCAGCTCGAATCAGTGACGTTAGGGTGGGGTGGAGAGCGACAGTCGAGCGATTGTACGAGCTGGAAACTCCCTGTGCGCCCAGGCAGACGTGATCTCGCCTCCCCGGGTGGTGCAGAGCTGAATGCTTTGCCGCGTCACCCATCTGCTCCCAGGCCTTAAGTATTCTCACCAGCAGGGGGAGCCTGCCTCATTTTACAGCATTGAAGGGATTTCAGAGCCGAGACACGAGTCGATGAAATGTACAGCCCGTGCCACGCTTCAGACAGTGCCAGGCGCCTGGTCAAGGCTAAGGGTTTCTAGTGTCATTTGTATTCCCTGCCTTGGGCCAGTGGCTTTGTTCTTAGTTACATTTGTATAGCGATTACCTTGTGTTAGCCTACAGATCCAGCCAGCGAAATCCCCATCGTGCCCCCTTACCAAACCCGGCTGGCTCTTCTAGCTCTTCCTGACCAGACAGGCTGTGTAGAGCAGGCTACTAGAGATGCCGATGAACCATGAAACGATTCTCTTTTCCTTTTCTCCTGTGTTGATTGCACTCAGCTGGCAGGGCTGGTGGTAATGTACAGGGAGTCGAGCATGTGCAAAGGGTTATGAGTTTCCAAGTCCCGGGAGGCAGCGCAGTTCAACGTTTCCCTGGGTGTAAGCTGAGGTCCTGTTGGGCCAGGTGTGGAACAGCCTGAGAGTGCATTTGCTTGGCATCATTTGTCAGAGTGCTGAGTCTGAGTGTAACCGAGGGAGCTGGATCCGGGGTGATGTCCAGAGAGCAGCTGGGCTGCCCGGACAGGAATGATGCTTCTCTCTGGTGGTCCGAAAAGGGAGTTGCTTTACGTTGGGGCGGGAGGAGGGGAGCTTGTTTGGGTCGGGGGCTACTAGCCCACAGAAAAACCAGTCGGGGGCCATGCACAAGTGAGAAGCAACCGCCCCAATTGACGTGGCCCTGACTGAGAAGGAAAAAGACACTCCCCACATTCCCCGCGCAGCGCAGAGCTTAGGCAGGGCCCGGGCTAGTAGATTTTGTGTGCTCCAGCCCTGCCATGGGGGAACCCCTGAGCCTCCAGGCAAGCCAGGGGCCGCATCCAGCCCCTGGGCCTGAGGTTCCCCACCGCTGCTTTACGTGGTTAAGCATCTTGTATCCCTGTGGTCTCAGACCTGAACCTGTGTGCGCTGTGCTAATCTGGAGAACTGCTGTCTCAGCCACGTGCCTGTCCCCTCCCCGTACGCCCCGGAAACAAGCGTCTCTTAATGATCTTGGCTGGCACGTGGCCAGAAAGGTAGCAAAGAGGCAATGAATGAATTCAGTCCAAGAAAACGCTGCTAAAGTAAAATCACTACTTGGTGTAAATTCCTTTCCCGGACGCTAGTGAAGTGACATTAAGGGACTAGCCAAGTTCACCTTTGACAGTCTCGCTTGCTCAGGCCCAGCAAAAATGTGGAGTCTGAAAAAGCAATACCAGACCAGCGTGCTGATGAGAAATGGCTGATCATTGGCACTTGTTAATTTGTGTTCGCTGGATGGATTCGGGCTGTTCGGGATTAAATTTTCACGGTGCTTCAGCTGAGGGGACTTGTGCCATCCTCAGGGAAGTGTTTGGAAAAGGTGCCCTTTATCCAAAAGGTACCAGCCCATTTCTTAGTTGCTTTTTATCTGTCTGCCGAGCTTGGTGACTTCTCGGTTAGGCCTAGGGTGGAACTAATAGAGCCTTGAGCTTGTCCAGCCATGTGTTTGCTTTGCTGGTTGTAGCCGTCGACACTAATCCACAATGCCAGCGTTGGCAGTTCTTTGTGTCTTCGAACACGGGGACAGCAAGAGGCAGAGTGTTTGTTGTAGCGCTTGATGTTCGCCCAGGGACCAGCCCAGTCCTGGCACTAAGAGATGATGGCACGACAGCTTGTGCATTTCACACAAGAGATCACAACCAGGTGCTGTCCCTATCTCTTCCCGGGAGGCTCTTGCAGGGAGGTCTCTCCAGACATTCCCCTCTTGCTGTTTTCCTTTGTGCCTGGTGACAGTGGATGAGAAGAAGCAGACGTGGAAGGTGGTTCTGGTCACAGGGCTACCCGAAGCCTCACGCCTGTTTCTCATTGGTAGTTCAGGCGGGATCCCTACCTGTGCTGTTGAACATGCGTCCAGACGTTCAAACCCCCTAGTGCATTCTCATGTGGAAAGTTTCTCTCCATCTTTTGACTTGATCCACCCAGGATCTCTCGTTCAGTCTGGATGTGATTGAATTGCTGAATGTTGAGTCTCTAAAGCAGGGCTGGGGAACCTCAGGCCTGGAGGCTGGATCTGGCCCCCCAGGCTCTGGGCTCCCCAGCATTGGGAGCCTGCGCCTACTGCAGGGTTGGAGCGCACAAAATCGACTAGCATGGGCCCCGCTAGGCTCTGGTGTGAGTAGGGGAAGTGGGGAGTGTCTGTCTCCTCCTCTGTCAGGGGCCATGTCAGTGAGGGGGGTGGTTTTGTGGGGGGTGTTTCTCCTCACTCGTGTGTGGCCCCCGACTGATGTTTCTGTGGGTCAGCAGCCTGACCCCAAAAAGGTTCCTCACCTGGATCTAAAGTGCAGTTCTAGTCAGGCACAGTGGTGTTGGTTCCACACACACAGTAAAAGTGCCAGGAAATGCAGCAAATGAGGCCTCTGAGGAACGCAAGGAGGGTACCAACGGGCGGCTTTGCAGAGAACACGGCCCCCTTGAGAGCCTCAGCTGTGAACGTTTGTGTCTTACCAGCCCCGAGCAGCGCTGCAGACGCAGCTGAGCAAGCGTGGGGATAGCGACAAGGCCCCTGGGACAGATGGGGTTTGCGGGGCAGGTACGGCCCGTCCCCTCTCCCCTTGCACCCAGTTAGTCGCTAGATTGAATTTTAAGCCCGCACCGTGGCCAGCAGGCGGAGAGCGCTGCACCTTGCCAGGGTCCGGCGCTGCACTGAGGCGGTGGACAGGGCTTTCAGAAGCCAATCTCTCTCTCCACGATGCAGTATGATCCCGAGCTCTCGTCGCGGCAGTTTGGGGTGGAGCTCTCCCGCCTGACCAGCGAGGAGCGAGCGGTGCCCCTGATGATGGAGAAGCTCATCAACTACATTGAAATGCATGGACTGTACACCGAGGGCATTTACAGGAAGTCAGGATCCACCAATAAGATAAAGGAGCTGCGGCAGGGCCTCGACACAGGTGAGAGCATCTCCGAGGGAGAGCTACCGGGACAGCTGAGAATTCACATCAAGGGGCGCCCTTTTCCCTTCCCCCACCACGGCCTCTGGCTTTGGGTGCCATGAGAGTCCAGCCATGTCTCTAACAGCGGCCTTCGCCCGAAGTCTGTGCTGTGCTAGACCCCTCCCGTCTGCTGGGACTGCTGGATGTTCTTGTTTTATTCCTCCTTTTGTACACGTGTGCAAAAAACAGAAAAGTTGTCCAAAGGAATTGGGAGAAAAAGCTGCATTAGCCGTGCCTCATATTTATCCACGTCAGCCAAGTGCTTCGCAAGCTGCCTAAAGACCATTGCCCCTGGAAAACTGGCTCCTGCCCCAACCAGGGTTCTAACGCGGTTGTATTAGGTGCCCAGGTTGTGCAGCTGTTCGCTGTGTGATCTGAGCGTGTTACAGTATTAATCCCTGCCTGTCGTATGGCAGTAGTTAGCGCTGTGCAGCGTTGCTGTAGCTGTGTTGTGTGTATTGTGCACAGGGGAGCCAACAGCCTCTGTGGGCCACTGTGCAAGCAGAGTGAGGCCTCCATGATCCCAGAAGGGGCGGGGCCTTGGGTAGAATGGGCGGGGCCAGGGCAACCAGCCCTCTGCGCTGCCTGGCGCTCGGCACACCTCCCCTGCCAGCTCTGCAGCGCAGTGCTCCAGTGGTGATTTAAAGGGGCCAGGGCTCCGGGTACCACCGTGCCACAGTGGCAGAGGCCCTGAGCCCCAGGCCCTGGGGCAACAGTCCCTTTTTCTCCCTCCTCTTCCCCACCCCCCATTGGCAGGTCTGAGAGTGCAGCGGTAGCTGAGAACCAGCTTCTGTTGGTGAGGGACAAGCTTTCGAGTGACAGAGAGCTCTGCTGGGGCCCCTTGGCCACACAAGTTGGTCCAAGAAGAGTGGTTAGCTAGTAGCCAATGCTAATAGTGACGCAAACACGGGCCTGTTCTCTGGATCAGACTGATCATTCGCTTTTCCTTCGGTTTCTCTCCCACTCCACCCACTCGTGTGCCTCTGGCAGATCTCGAGAACGTGAATCTGGATGACTACAACATTCACGTCATCGCCAGCGTGTTCAAACAGTGGCTGAGAGACTTGCCCAATCCCCTCATGACCTTTGAACTCTACGAGGAGTTTCTGCGAGCGATGGGTAAGGAAGCCAGCCCAGTCTGCGGTCTCCCACACAGCCCATGGCACTGGGGGCCTCTCTCACCCGCTTTCTGCCTGCCTGGAACAACTGGGGTCGTTGGGCTTTTTACTTCAGTTTTATCACCATGGGCCTGCCGAGCAGCTGGCGAGTCGCTTTTGTGCTGGTGCGATTGCACGGGCGCTCGTTATACAGCATTTGAGTCCGTTTCGGTGGTCTGTCATCTGTTGGCGTTACTGGCCGCACAGGCCTCGCGGTGCCGACTAAACAGAGCGCGAGAGGCTGTTCGTGTATCAGTGGCATTTGAACCGCTAGCGGGGCTGTGTGCAGGGCAGGGGTACATCTACCCTTGGGGGTACATAGAGGTCTTGTGGGGGCACATCAAATCATCTACTGCTTTGCTTAGCGTTGCATCAGGCTATGGGAAAAGCACGCCCAAAGTCAGTACAAACTAAAATGTCACACAGCCAGGGTCTTGTTATATTGCTCTAGACACCTCAACCTGGGGGTCGCTGTTTATTTTATAATGACATGATAAAAAGGAGAGGGTCGGCTCTTTGTCACGACGTGCCGCAACACGTTTGTACTCTGGTGTCTGATTTTGAAAGCCAGTTGTTTTCAAGTGAGCTGAGAGCTAGGTTTCTTTTGGGTCCCCATCTCTTCAAAGGGGGACAGTCTGGGACGGTGGAGGCCCCCTGGCGGCGGGTTCGTGTAGCTACACGCCACAAGGAGACGCAGGCAGGGTCCGCGCTGTGTGCACGTGTCGGGGAAAGGGAGAGGCTGCCGGAGCGTCTGCCGGGCGCCTCCCCCTCAGAGCCTTTTCCCGCTGCTGGCGTCTTTCCCTGCCGCCGGGTGGAGGAGGAATGGCTGGGCCCAGCACCTCTAGGCAAAGCAGTTCGTGGCCCCGGGACCGCTGGGCTTGCTGCCTCCGCTAGGAAAGTAAAGACTGACTTGTACCCCGGCACCTCTTCCCTTGCCCTGAGGGGAAGCCGCCCGGGGCGTGTGTAACTGTGTGTGCTCCCTCCAGGCCTGCAGGAGCGGAAGGAGACCGTCCGAGGCGTGTACTCTGTCATCGACCAGCTCTCCCGCACCCACCTCAGTACCCTGGAACGCCTCATCTTTCACCTCGTGAGGTAATGGCAGCCCACGCCTGGGGCCGCCTCCTGCACTTGCTCCTCTTCTCCTCCCTCACGCGGGGCCTGGTGCTGACACGCACACTCTCACCCCGTCGCGGCCCCGCTGGAGCCAGGTGCCGCCTGGCGTGAGCGAGAGCCCCCGAGCGTGGGCCCGCGGGGATGCAAGTACGTCGGTAGGGGCAAGGAGGGAACCTGAAGCTTGGTAACAGCCTCAGTGCTCTCCCGCCAGTGCTGCCATTGCCACTGACAGCTAAAGGCAACACCGGCTGGTTTTTAAGGAAAAGCTCCCTTTCATCGGAGCAGCAAGCATTGCCGACTTGCTGGGAAGGCCCCGCTTGGCTGCTCCGGCGGGTGTACGCACCCCTGGATCCGGGCCGTGGGCCTAGCGGGCTGAGGCGTGCTGTGCGATCGCAGTAGGCCCAGCACTGCCTCCCCGGGGCACCCATCCGCTTGACTATTGAGGCTCTAGTCTGTTAGTCTAGAGCGTGAGCCTGTGCGTGGGCGTCGGCAGCGTCTGGGTCGGGCTGTGGCGCCATCTGTGAAGGTACCTGCCACCTGCCTGCGTTGGGCGGGAGACACGAGTGCCCTGTGGCTGAGCCAGCGTGGCTATGTGAGCGGCTTGGCCTGGGCCGCACATGCGCTGGTTGAGTGGGTGAGAACGCGCCGTGTCCATTGTCCAGTGCGGCACGAACACCCCGTTGCTCTAGTTCCTCACCGGACACAACAAATTGAAGCTCTTCACGTCAGAGCTGCGTAATAATGTGGCCTCCCCTCCCCTCCCGCTGGGTGTGTGCAGCGC
>JANRFK010003836.1:4966632-4980803 GCA_030068395.1 Apalone spinifera | reverse complement strand
GGGGGAGGGAGAAGAGCAGTCCTTGGCTGAGAGAGATGTATGAGAACACATCTGTTCACTCAGCCACAGTAGCGCCAGGCCCGCTTAGCAGTGCTGTTTACATTGCCAGGAATGGGATTTGGGCAACTCAGATTTGAGTGGGGGGGGATAGCTCAGTGATTTGAGCATTGGCCTCCTAAACCCAGGGTTGTGAGTTCAGTCCTTCAGGAGGCCATTTAGGGATCTGGGGCAAATCTGCCAGGGATGGTGCTTGGTCCTGCTGTGAGGGCAGGGGACTGGACTCAATGACCTCTCAAGGTCCCTTCCAGCTCTGAGAGAGAGGTATATCTCTACAGTAAAACAAAAAACACCTGTGAGCCACTTAGAGCAAAAATACCTCTCCCCACGTTCGCCGTCAGAACAGTCAGTGTTTTGCTTTCAGAGGCTTCCAACAACGTCCGAGTAGTTTATCGAGAAGAGCCATAAGTGATTGGATTCCAGTGTTTAATTACCTCTCTTGGCAGAACAGTGCAGGGCTCTTCATTCTAGCAGAGAAAGGCAGAACAAGAACCAATGAGCAGAAGACGAAATCAGATCAATTCAAATGAGAGACAAGGCCCACTTCTGAGAGTGATTAGCTATTGCAACAAACTGCCAAGGGATGTGTTCCGTTCTCCAGCACTCGATGTTTCCAGCCAGGGCGCCTTACCAGAAGGGATGCGCTAGCCAGACACGTTACTGGACTCTGTACGGGGTAGGTGGGTGGAATTTCGTGCCTGTGTCATACAGGAGGTTGAAGTAGATTGAATCCCTTCATTGTGTCTCATGTCCAAAGAAACCTGTTGTTGTTCCTCTGTCCTCATGAGCAGGCCTCGACAAATAATGTAATCTACTGGCCCGTGGCGAGTAGATTACAACCCGGAAGAGCCGGCGCAGAGCGATCTGCGCATGCACAGAGCGCAGAACCGCGCAGCTGGTGAGCGGGACTCGCCGCCACTTGGCGAGCCCTGCTCATGAGGCAAACCGGGCTGTCTGATGCTAGGAAAGGTAAAATACAAACTATAGCCCAGCTGCACATATAGGATCTTTGTTACTCTTTTCTCTGACTTCCTTTTCCCTGGGTTGGCGTTCCCGTCCTGCTAGGGAAAGCAATCCCTAGCTCTCGTGAGTCGTGCCGGCAGAACGGCAGCACCTGCAGTATATGGGGTGTGAAGTTTGCCACAGTAATTCCCACCCGAATGGGAGACACCCGCCGCGCCATAGTAACGTTTATGATGCCCTGAAAGTTACCAGAACGTCGCAGTGACTGTTCTAAAACAGACCGTGGGGGGCTGCTGATCAGGTGTAGTGAGAGCACTGGGTGAGTCTGTGAAGATCAGACCGTCCTGACCTTCCTCACTAGGTGGAGTTTCCTGAAGACACGACATTGATTTAGGATCATGGCTCTCATTGCAAATCCATAGGGCTTGTGCGCTAACGTCTCTCACCGACTTCGGAAAATTCCTCCCAAACCAAACAGCAAAGGAGGAGTCTCCTCTGTAGCTCCCTGGTAGTTCTCAAACTCTTAGTTTGAAATGGGGGCTCCGCTTGCATCCCATCAGGCAAGTGGCCTGGTCTGCTGAAGCTGCCCAGTGCTCCATCAGCTGTCTGGTAGCGCCTCATTGCGCTGGAGGATGCTCAGAGGTTTCCTCTTGAACGGCTTCACCGCACAGCACCTTCCCCCGCCCTTGCTTCATACAATGGAACCTCTGCCACCTCCTTCCTTGTCCCTGATCTAAGGAGTTAGCGTGTGCTTCATCTGGCCCCCAGCCTGCTTTAGTACCGGATCTCTTGTTGCCACCGACATGCCGGGGCTAAAAGTGCAGCCGTCGCTTTGCAGCTGGCTCTCCACTTGCCACCTTTTGAGCTCCCTAGTGTGTGTCGTGTACGGACAGCAACGCCCCGGCCTGCGGAGCTGCGTGTTCCCTGGCTCGGGCTGGGTGCAGGGTGGGGCTGGTTAGTGCTGTGCATGCCGACGGCTTGTGTGTAACGTGCAGCACGTCCTTGCGCTGGGCCAGCGTGGCGGAGGGCAGGCGTCCCGCCTGGGCTCATCGAAACGCAGTTGGCCATGTCTCGAATTGCGTATGGAAGCCTGACGTGCATGCCGCTAGAGAGGAACATTGACCATTTTCATCTGTCTCCTCGACTGCGTCTGTCCCCCAGCCTGCTGGGAGCTTGTGTGGGGGGCCGCGTGCTGCGCACCGGTTGCTGACATTAGTTCCTCCCACTCTTGGGACGGGGGAGAAGAGCACGGTCAGCCGACGGGCCAGGAGCTGCCGGCAGGGTTGGGCCGCGCTGGCCCGGCGTTGGTTGATCTGGGTTTTTACCTGCAGGGCAAAGGCCGGCTGAGGCGAGGAACCTTCCCCAGCCCCACGTCTCCTGTCTCGGGGCGTTTGCCCTCCGTGTCTGATGTCTCGGAGGAGACGGTGAGTAGCGAGGAAGCCATGGAGGTGGACGTCTCCGATCAGCAGCAGGCGGCCATGCAGCAAGAGGAGAGGGTGCTGACGGAGCAGATCGAGAGCTTGCAGAAGGAAAAGTGAGTCCCGGGGACCCCAGGGGTGGAAGGGCACCATGCTGCAGGGACGCTGACATCTCACATTCAGACCCTCCGCAAGTCACAACTGAATGCACGCGGGGTCCCACTTCCTCCTCGGGAGGAGCTCACGCAAGGCAAACGCTCATTTCCCCCAAGAGCCCCGAGACGCCCTTCCGTCGGGGCTCCGACCGGCCTCCCGGGGGGACAGATGATGAAATGTTCTAAGCTGTAGCGACATCCGTCTGCTGCTGAGACTCCGCTCTGATGCCTTCCCGTCTCCTGGAGAGGCTGCGCCTTGGCCCAGCTGGGTTGGGCGAGGTGCTGGTTGACAGGCAGCAGCGCTCGGGGGCATGCGCGTAGGCTTCATCAGCATCAGCTGTGGAAGATGTTCAGCCTTCCCGCCGCCCCTTCGGTTAGCCGGCTAGATGCACCGTGGCTCCTGGTTCTTAGGCAGCCATGGTGGGCCAATCACCTCCGCGGCCGGCCAGGAGACGGAAATTGATCGCCTTTGATGCGGACCTTGCCTTGGTGGGACGGGACGGGACGGGTCTGGGCACAGCTGAGAGCGTCCACTCAAGGTGAATTGCTCAGACTCAGGGCTCCTTACAGCCCCTGACCGGAGACCTTCCCAAACAGGCCACACACCAGTCACTCCGAGCAAAACCCCATAGACACCCCAGCTCTCCCTGTTCCCCAATCAGCCCCGGGCCTAACACACAGGTGAGGGGTTATAGAATCTGATCTCACCTACCCTAAATGGGTCTTTCCGGTCCCAAAGAACCAGCCACAAATCCCCGGTCAATTTACACTCTGGATCTCACCCACAAGATCACGCTGAGCCAATCCTTTAGAATCTACTATCTAAAGGTTTATTAATAAAAGAAAGAAAAGCAGGAGAGGAAGATCGTTGCGGAGAATACATGACATGCACCGAATCACCCAGTTCTCGATGCAGGCTCTCAGCAGAGATGTTACAAACTGCTGGCTTAAAAGTCTCTGGTGCACATCCTACATCAGAATGGGTTAGCCATCCTTCCCGGCTCGCTGCCCCTCGCAAGGCTGCATCTGGGATCAGGAACAGAATTGCAGACCAGATGGAGTCTGCCTCATGGCATTTTATATCCATCCCTGGTATCTTCTAAGCTGGAGCAGGTCACATGGCCCAGTGACCTATCCCTGTGTCCCATGTCAGCAATCATCAGACAGTGGCTGGTTTGCAGGTATCCGGATTTCCAGGCGCATTGCTCAAGTGTGTATTGGCACCTAGAGAGCCATTGTCCCGGGAGCCTTGCTAATTAGCACAGACGCTGGCTGAGCATTCTGTCTCAGACAGACTCTTCCAGCATAAGCGCAGAGTACGTATTTATAACTCCACACCGGGATATCATACAGGTACATGAATAGCACATGCAGAATCAGTAAAACACAAGCTTTTATTTGACACGTCACATGGCCCCCTTTGTACGGACTTTGGGGCACCCCCCATGGGTGCAGCAGTGACCTGTCTGATCCCCTTAAAATCCAGTAACGTGACACTTGGTCACCCCCAAGCCAGCCCGTGGGCATGTGCTCTGTCCCGGCCTGGGGAGCGCGGCACGCCCCCCGTGAACTCTGCTGCCTTTCTGTCCCCCTCAGCCCTGGGGCGGGCCCGGCACTGGGGATGGCCGTCCAAACTCTGCTCAGGGGACGGGCCCTTGGCAGACTGGGACTGGCTGGGAGGTTGTTGCTGACGGTTCCTCTTGCAGAAGCCTCCCAGGCCTCTGGTGGCTGAGTCCCTTGTGGGCTCCCGCTCCGAAATGTGCGCTCTCCTCCCGGGCCCCAGCGCGACGCCCCCGGGCCGGCATTTGGCATGGGACTGGGGCTAGGGGGTCTGTTCCTGACCCTGTGCGCGCAGCACTGGCTGGCTTCTCCCTGCCTTGCTCCTGGGTCACAGCTAGGGCTGCCTTTTGCAGGGAGGAGCTGACTTTTGAAATGCTGGCGCTGGAGCCCCGGGCCTCGGACGACGAAACCCTCGAGTCGGAAGCCTCTATTGGCACCGCGGACAGCTCCGAAAATTTGAACTTTGACTCGGAAGGGGCCGTCTCGGACCGATCGGGTAAGTATTGGCCGCTGCCGCCGGGCGCTCCGACCAGGCGGATGCAGTGGCGCAGAACGGGACCTGCTGATGGGCTGGCTCTTAGACTCCCTCTCCCTTCCCATTGGCTGCAACGCCGCCAGTCCCGCAGCATAGAATTGTGAGCTGGCCAATCCCCGTGCTTGGGAGGCGGGATTCCCTTGCTGCAGCAGCGCCCTCTGCTGACGAGAGCCCAGGCCTGCAGGCAGCTTGCAGACCTCCCTTTGCTACTGCCTCGTGTATGGACCTCAGCAAGTCGGCCTGCCCTGGGGTCGGTCTGCCCAGATGCATTGTGGGTAACCCTTTCAGGTGGTAACCCGCGGGCACAGAGAGCAGGTCACTTCCCCTTGCAGTGTAATTGCCCCCCGACCTGCCCAGGCTGCATGGAAACGCTTTCCTGTGCGCACAGGTCTCATTCTCCGCCATCTCTCCCGGCCAGAGAGAAGTTTAGCACTTAGCTCGCTGAGGCCCGCCAAGGCCGAACCCACCAGCAGGCTGCGAAGGCACCTGAGGCGGCAGCAAGACTCCGTGGACTCGGTGGACTCCTCGGTCTCGTCTCCGTCCTCGTCCTCCTCGTCCTGCTTACCTCACGTGCCCAGGAAGCGATTCCAAATGTACTCCAAGTCGCCCTTCTACCGGGCAGCGGCTCCGGGCGACTCGAGCGAGCCGAGGCTGGGACTGGAGGGGTTGCCGGGGCCGCTGCGGGGGCTGGATGACAGGCCCCAGTTCACCAGCAGAGGGACCTTCAGCCCTGAGAAGGGCAAACAGAAACTGAAGAATGTGAAAAACTCTCCCCAGAAAACCAAAGAGCTGCCGGAGGGGGCAGCTGGGGCAGGCCGGAAAAGGAACCCGGAGGCCGACTGCGGCAGCGCCCAGCAGCTGGTGCTGTTTGGGAACAATGAGTTCATGGTGTGACCGGGGGCCCGAACTCTCCTCGTGGCTGCACAGAAGCGAGAGCATCTCACCTTCGGTCTCGTCCCCCATCGCCGCCGCCACCACCATTGTAAAGTTGCTACCCGCTGCCCACGCAAAGCGTTTAGTCACTAACTGCTCGGGCTCCCGGCCTTACGTTGCCAGCGCGGAAGGGAGCAGGGGCCCCCCGGACGCAAGCCTGTTGGGGACCGTTTCAGCAGTGGCCTTAGCTGTTTTTAACCCTTTGGCACGCCAGCCCTGCCAGGTTTCTCAGACCGGGGACTCAGAAGAGAAGATCCGTTGGGGGAAGAGTTGCTGGTGCGCCCTGTTTACGTCCCATCAGCCCCCAGCTTTGTCCTGAGCGGAGGAAATGGGGAGAGGGAGAACCAAGCCGCCAGGTAACGCCAACGGGATCTTGGAGTTGGGGAGTTGCTCCATCCTGGCTCGCCCTTGCTGGTGAAAGCTGCAGACTTGGGGTGTGGGTGTCGGTGCTGGAGGAAGCGCCGGCACCTTACAAGGCACCCCGGCAGAATAGACGGAGCCCTTTGTCCTCAGCTGTTTCTAACGCACTCCGTGTTGTTGTCAGGTGATAATAAAAAGCTATCATTTCCATTCAAGCAATCGGAGCATGCCTCACCCCCCACACCACATAAACCCGCAAGGAAGAGAGGGATTTTATTTTTGTTGTTGAGATGTCAGGAAAACGAATGCCAGTGGGACTCCTGGTTAGTTCAAGCCAAATACTTGTGCCGAATTTTCCATAGCCATAACGAAGCCCCTGATCGAGGCACAAAGCCGGGTTTCTAGAAAGCAAAGGAACCTGTCGAAATGTAACCCTCACCCTTGTCCAGCCACTTTGCTTCCCTGCAGTACTGCCTAGGTGCACACGCTGACCAAGGGAAGGGCCGGAACCTCTCCGCCAAGCCACAAAACTCAGGCAGGCCACACAGCACTGTTTGAATTGCATCCTTCAAGCAAACGCAAATGCCCGGAAAAGTGTTAAGGAAATCTTCCCAATCTGTTTTTAAAATGTTATCTACCCAATTTTCTTCCCTTTTCTCACATCATCAGTATTAAAAGCAAAAAGAAAAAAAAATCAAGGACGACTCTGTTAATACTCTGGTTACTATCCGTATATGTTAATGGTTTTTATTCCCCGCTCCCAGCTGGAACGTTTTTGCCGGATGAAAAAGGGAGAAGTGAGACGAGGTAGAATTAGCCCCTAAGAGTATTGCAAGGAAAGACATGGCACCGTTTTTCCCCACCGTACGGCACCGTTCACCGTGCAGCAGCCCAGTGAACGTGTGAGCTTTGAACGTGCGAGAGAGGCTGATGCGTGTGCACCGGGCCCTGTAACTGTGGCGCCTTTGTCACGGCAAGCCTGTGACGACTGTCGGCTTCACAGCTCTCGCTCCATCTCCTTGGGGCGAGCAGTGCGGGGTCGCTCTGTCCTTTCCGTGCGACTTGCCACCAGTGCGGATCTGGCTGTCAGGCTTTTTAAAGCAGTGTTGGAAAAGAGTCGTGTAATTAGCAAGCACAGGGGTAGCAGGCCACATGGTGACTTGGAACGTTAAGGGGCTGGCCCTTCGTGTCAGTCTGCATCCACGGCCACGTGGCCGCAGAGCAGCAGGCCAGGAGCATCACTCCGGGAAACGCTTCCCGAGGCCCGTCCGTTTCCCGAAGCCGCCAGGGATCGGCTGCTGAGAGGAGTTGTTGATCGGAAGGGGCCGCAGGAGCCCAGTTAGAATAATTGGCAGAATAAACTCTGGATTGGACCAGCCAGTTGACCTGCTAGTTCTGTTCTGAAGCCAAATGTGGTTCTCATCTAGATCCTCCTAATCAAAAATCTAGAGCAGCAGTGTCAGCACAGCAGGCTGGTTCGTGTCCCCGACCTATCGGTCTCTCCCCAGATCCTGGCATTTCAGACTTGTGTTGGGCAATGGTTTTATTATTTTACCTCCATAACGAGGAACGTGAAGTATCCTGCATGCAGCTCCCAGGACCCCCGTCCCTGGCCTCCCTTCCCGGACGGACCCACCTCTGCGCCTGGCCTCACCACGGCCCGTGTCCGTTCAGAAAGGCCCTTCCCAAGCTTGCGGCTGTTGTGGCCAATGCACACGTGGTTTGGGGCCCTGGGGGTGTGAGAGGCTGCAGGGGTTCCCTGTCGCAGGCCGAGGTTTCAGACTTCACTGGCAGGGAGCAAGACTCGGGCCCACCCTTCGGCTGTGCTTCTTTCCCGAGATTCTTCCTTTCCTCTTTTTGCAGTGAAAAAAATTACGTAGGCCGCTTTCCTAAGAGGGGTGATGTGGCGCAGGGCCGGAGACTTTTGGTTCCCGCTTTGGCCTCTGTGGGTTTCATCCCGTCGCGCTTTTGAGTTCTGCTGCTGCTAAGTTACTAGGCCTCTGGCCATGTTACAGATCCACTGAGAACCCCGACAAGGCGGGCAGTGGTTATGAAGATGGAAAGTAACTAAGGGATCGCAGCAGGGCACCACGCCCTTCAGAAGCTGTTGATAAGATTACATACACACAACGCATAGGAAGTGGCGAGGATGTGCTGTTCATGCACTGATGCCGCACAGTGTAACAAAGTAGGTCTGTTTTAAACATGGCTACAGACCGGCTAAGTACAGATCTGGCAGCTGGAACTGTGGTTAACCACGCTGGCGGTGCGCGAGCCAGGAGGGATTCCACCTTAGGGGGGGTTGGCTCTGTACAGCTCCTAGTGTAAGAGAGTAAAACTGTAAACTTGGCCAGTAGAGTCAGAGGAGCCAGGATGCTCGTGGGAGCAGATCAGTTGAGGAAGGACATGCTGTTGTCACATCGCCTCTGTGGAATGAAACCACGATTGCACTGTCTAGTCCAGGGATGCTTGGAAAAGTCGCTCTGTAAAAAGTGTTGCCTATGGGTCGTCCCGTGATTTCCCTCTGAAATTTGCGGTGTTGAACATTCCAAGCACAAGTTCTGAACTGCCAGCCCCGCAGACTCACCTCTGTTAGCGCCTAACCCAGCTGTGTTCTCTCTACCGCTCGCTGTGAACCTCCCCCCCCCCCGGAGAGCGGGGCGTGCGAATGCTGCTGGCACCTTCTGGCTGAGTAGCTGGACCGGGGTCTGCCCAGCTGACGGGAGCACATGGGAAGGAGCCACTGGGACACAGTTATTTTGGGGATCATCGGAGTGAGAAAACCCCTAGTCTGATGGTTCTGCGGATGGAACCGTAGACGCAGGACAAGGGCTCACTTCCCTGCTGGGGCCATTCTCCCGTTCCTTCTCCTGAAGGGTTTTCCACCCGTTGCCTTGCTGGTTCCTGCCATACTGAGCATCAGCAGAAGCAGCAGGTTGGGGGAGGGTAACGGGTTCCAGGTTGCTGCCCCCTGCAGATGTAATATCACCAGCCAAGCAGGGCAGCTTGGGAGCCCTGCCGCACACCCGCAGAAGCAGACAGTTAGTACTGGAAAAGCATGCAGGGACCCAGGGTGGATTTGTCTGCTCTGTTTAGCTGGAGAGAGGGTCTGTCTCTCCCTTCCTCCGGGCCGCGGGTGCACGGGTGTTCCAGAAGCACCTGCAGTTAAGCTGGTAAGCACCAAACAGTCAGCACGCAAGTTCCCCTTGGAAATCAGAGCTATATCATGATTCGAGAGGCAATGCACACGCAGGAGCCCAAAACGAAACCGCGGCTCTCTGCATGTCCCCCTCTGCCCCGCTTGGAGCTTCTGACTCTTCAGCTACACGCCGGGTTTGCCCTCGTTTTCCTTTCTTCCGACCCTAGCGCGTCCATTGCCGTCAGAACCCTCCCCCCACCAACTTGCGTGTGGCCATTTCATTCTTATTTTGATCCCAGGCACAGACTAGAGCAGTCCTTCGTTTTGTTCCCCATCTGCGTTTCCGCCTGCTGCCTCCCCACTGGTCCTGTCCCGCAGGAGGGAAGCGGTAGCTTCTGAGAGTTGATACACGCCTTGTACCAAGTGAATGTACTTACCCCTGGAAAGGAGAGGGGCTGCATATTATTATTAATTATTATTATTATTTGTAATGGAAAATTTTAAAGTAATTTATAAGTATGCGGAGTGTAAATTTACAAAGCGAAGTCTGTATTGTAAAAGGATATATTATCCTGTGTCATACGCGCGATACGTTTTACCTGGCTAGGGGAGACACACACACATACAGAGAATGAATTCTCTTGCCCATAGAGCCGGCTTGCTGCCGCTGAGCAGTCAGCTGGCACTTGGTAATTTCATGTCAGTAGGGTTTCTTCCATTTTTTTTAAATTAATGTTGTTTTTTTCCTTCTGGAACAAGGCCGTCATCTGTATAAAGTGCAATTTGTGTAATATTTCTTACATATAGACTGTATGGCTGTACAAACACACCTTTATGAACAAATAGCCCCCAGCTTATTAAAGAGCAGAGAACGAGAGCGGCTGACGTGGTTTGTGTGACTCGGACTCGTGGCTTTCCCGTGTTGGCGGGGTCAGGCGGGCGGCCAACGCCAGCGCCCGGGTAAGACGGTTAAGACTCGATGGAGGAGCGGAAGCAGGGTGGGTTCAGCCTGCTTGTTTCCCCAGAACAGTCCTCGGTCTGACGTCGTCCAGATGCATTCAGCAGCCATTCCGCAAGGTCCCAGCCTGCAGCCCTGAGATGCGTCTGAGCTGCTGAGACCCGAGTTTCCATGCAGACCCCGTGTGGACTGAAAACGTGGGTGGCTGCCGTCGATTCCAGCGGGGGCCTGGGAGATGCCGCTGTCAGAACAGGCCGTTCGCGCTCCCTGCCTGAAAGGGCGTCTCGGGGCTGGGACACCTGGTCCCGGGGGAGAAAGGGGAGGAAACCCCATTCTTCCGGGTTTCCAGGCTCACCTGCCTTCAGGGCGGTGGTTGAAATTGTTACACAGCCCCGTGGGACTGTCACCGGCACTGGACCAAGTTGTCCGAAGTCCAGGCCCCCAAGGCTGGGAGGCTCGCGGGCACCCCACCCGAGAGGAGACGTGGGGGGGGGGAGGATAAACTCTCGTGTCGCCCTGACGTGGCATCCTGGGATGCTGCCTGGTGGGGGCCGTATCGAAGACCATGTGGTGGGATTGTCGAGGATCGTCCAGCCCCCGACTCCTGTCCCACGCAACTCATCCACATGGGCACTAATGCTGCGAGGTTTCACCTCGGCAAGTCGGTGACGCTGGGGGTGAGGGTGAAGGACTCTGCAACACGGGTGGCCTCTTTGTCCCTTCCAGTTAAGAGTCGGGGCCAGGCAGAGACAGGTGCACCCTGGGGGTTCAGGCCTGGCTGCGAAGATGGTGTCGGCAGGAGGGTTTTGCCTTCCTGGGCCCCAGGATGCAGTTCCAGGAAGGACTCCTAAGCAGGGCTGGGCTGCTCCTCTCCGGGCAGGGTGGGGGCACGTTGGGCACAAACTGGCTAACCTAGCAG
This sequence comes from Apalone spinifera, assembly GCA_030068395.1. Taxonomy (NCBI): domain Eukaryota; kingdom Metazoa; phylum Chordata; order Testudines; family Trionychidae; genus Apalone; species Apalone spinifera. The sequence goes on along the minus strand of JANRFK010003836.1, from coordinate 4,969,806 downwards.
CCGGGCTGTGAACGAGGTTGGAGCGGGACAGCTGCCCAAAGCCCACGGTTAAGTGAAAAACATGGAGACTTGGGTGAAGGCTCAGAATTTGGGGCAGGGGGGAAGAAGCGTGGGCTGTTGTTGCAGGGATAAGGGAGAGATGAGACCAAACTGGGGAGGGAAATTAAATCCACATCAGAGAGATCTGTGTGCTTCCTGCGAGAAGCTGGGGGAAGAAGGAAGATCTCGTAATGTTGGAAGTAAACGGTGACGTAATTGGCGTCACAGACTTGGCGGGAGGATGGGCAGGACTGGGCTGTTGGTATAAAAGGGAAGGACGGCTAGGGAGAAAGGGAGGAGGTGGGGTTGCCTTGTTCAGCAAAATGTGTCCACGTGGACTGAGGGAAAATGGACATAGCAGATAGCCTTGCTGAAAGTCGCCACTTAGGATAAAGTACAAACCAAGGGTGATGTCCTGGGACAGGTCCACTCCAGACACCTACCCAGGCAGAAGGTGGATGAGGCTTTTTTAAACCCCTAACAAAATCATCCTACGCGTGGGACATGGTGACGGGGGACTTGACCTGCTCAGGCATGTCGGGAAATAACACAGCCGGGCGCAGCTTGTCCAACAAGCTCCTGGAATGTGTTGGAGACTTTTTTTTTTTAATTTCATACAGTGGAGGAAGCTACTGGGAAGAGGCTGCTCTAGACTGGATTTTACCAAACAGGGAGGCGCTGGCTGGGAAGTTGAAAGCAGAAGGCAGCTTGGGTGGAAGTGGCCATGAAACCATCAAGTTTGTGATTCTGAGGAATGGTAGGAGGGAGAACCGCAAAGCAGAGGCGGTGGATTTCAGAAAGGCTGCCGTTAGCAAACTCAGGGAGCTGATAGGCAAGATCCCAGGGGAAGCAAGTCTAAGAGGAAGGACAATTGGCAGGTTTTCAGAGAGACGACATGAAGGGCATAAGAGCAAACTGTCAGGCTGCCACTACGGTCGTAACTTCGGGCACCGCCCCGGGCTGAGCACAGCAGAGAGTCTTACCTGGCGCTGTGCTTGGCAAGAGGCAGTGATGCAGCTGACCTGCGAGCGGGAGGGTTTTATCCAGGGCTGGACTGGCAGCTCCTCCCTCTAGCAGACCTCCCAGCTAAACGGAACGGTTCCCAAGAGCACTTTATTAGTTACCCCACGCCGGGCAGCAGCTGCCGGGCGAGAGGCCCTGGCCAGATGTGTACTGGGACAAATACAAAGGCGCTGGAGTAGGCAAAGCAATATTGTCCTGGCCCCCACATCCCCCCAGCTGGGCAGTGATTCCAGACCGAGCGCTGCCAGCCAAGTACCTGCTTAGCACAGAGTGTCGCCCTGGTTTCCAAAGGGAGTTCATAACAGCTCCTGTCAAGCCGCCTTGCCATGGCCACCGATCCTGTCTCCGTTGTCCTGGCCACACGAGGACACTCCCACCGCTCTCCTGTGTGGCGCTGCGGAACCCAGCTTCTACGTGACCATCGGGACAGCCACCCCCACCCCGCAGCCTTCCTCCTTGACTGCGCCCGGCTCCGTGCGCCAACGTCGCCGCCCCTCTCCAGGGCTTTGATTCCGCCCGGGGCGCTCGCAGTTTCAAACCCAACAACCGGTCAAGGGAGGTTTCCACTTCCCTGCAAACAGCTGCAATGCACAGGTCCAACGCAGCGCTCCGCCTTCTGCCCTCGCCGGGTGCTCCTCCTTAGATGGCACCTGCGTTCACTCTCCAGTGTTTCGAGACAACAGACTGTGCCCCCCGTGTTAAGTCACCTCTTTGAGCCTGGCACGCGGTGGCAAACCCCCAGGGGAAAAGCCCTCTAAAAACCGCCTTGCCCCGAGGACGCTTTGCTGGTGACGTAGTGAGCACCCAAGGCAAGTTCACTTCTTCCCCTTCCAATTGACAGTCGCCTTTTCCTTGGCCCTCCTAGGCCACCATCGGGACCGTGGCAGGGCACGTGTGGTGATTTCCAGGACCAAATCTTCCCCCTCTCCCAGGAAGCTCAACTGCGCGCCCTGCATGTGACACCGGTTCGGAGCCTGGACCTTTCAGTCGTGCATTTTTTTCACCAGTTTTGCTGGCCTTCGTGTCTCCCTTTGCACCTGCCTGCCCCGCTGGCTGGCGAGAGCACAGGGGCCATCGGCAGCTCGTCGCCGTCACACGTGCAAGGTGAGTTTTGCCCTGGGAGGTACCGCGGGATTCTTGTGGTTCGGCTAACAGAGGTGACATAAGCTGATACATTTGGATCCGTTCTGGGTCCGAGCATCTGCTGTGTGAGCGGCCGGCGTGACTGGAGGTTGATGGGAAGCCATTGCCAGTTGCTTGGGAACAGAAGTTAATGCCGGGCCGTGCTAGGCCAGGACTGGAAGATGCTTAGTTGACCGGCACGGAGCACTTGGGACTGACTCGGCCCCAACACGCCTTTCACCGGCTCTTGGGCTCCGTGCAGTGCAAACCAGGGGCTGGTACTAAGTGTTCCTGCTGGTCCAGGAATCCCAGGACCCTGCTCTCCAGGGGGCTGGTCAGTTTTTGAACATGTCGCAGAGCAGCTTCTCCATGGGCGTGTTCCCGATGGTTCTGCGGAAGAAGAGGAGCTCGATGCGGTCGGAGGAGATAAACCTCAGGGAGGGGAGGAGCAGGAGCAGTTTCCCAAACCTGGAGGAAAGCAGCAGGGGGTCAGTGCGAGCTGTGCCAGAGGGAGAGCCTGGGGGGGTTGTACGCTGCTGTGTCTAGCACAGGCTCAGGGAGCAGAGGGCTAAGAGCGTTCCAGCGAGTCAGTAATTCCTGGCGGGAGGAGCTGCCCGAGCAAAGCTCGCAGCGAGAAAACGGGGCAACTTTCGGACGCAGGGTGATTTGTTCCCAGCACATTTCCTGTCTGCGCAGCGCGTGGCCGGGGGCCCGTGAACACCGAGCACTTTGCCAGCCGGCGCTCGGGCGTAACGCAAGCTGCACGCCGGGTCCTGCTGCTCTTCACGAGTCCCCCTGATCCCGCCGGGGAACCCACTGGAGGCTCCTGCCAGATCTGCCCAGGCACGCCTGAGGGAGCCAGCCTCCCGAGCGGGGGTGGCACGTTGCCCGGGGCTCGGCCCGCAGCATGGTGCTGCCATCTCTGTTTAACGCCGGGGCCACGTACAGCGGTGGGGTGGGGAAGAGCCCAAGCGAGGAGCCATGTCGGCA
>JANRFK010003836.1:4850041-4903749 GCA_030068395.1 Apalone spinifera | reverse complement strand
CCCCCGCCCGGCTCCGGGGGCGCGTCTGCACCGGGGGCCCGAGGCAGGTGAAGGCTGAGTTGGGGTCGGCTGCTTAACTGGCCGAGGGGTAGGGCAGTGGCGTGAAAATGTCCCTCCTGGTGACCGTCCTTGGGTGCTGCTTCAGTCAACTGCCGGTTTCTGCCCCCCCACGCTACTGGGGAGGCATGAAATGCCTAATGAGAATTAAATTGTCATTTAGTGTCTGCTTTAACCCCTCATTGTGACGAATGAGGCTCTTCAGACCTCTGCAGGCTGGTGTTGCGGTCTGCCTGGAGAACGGTGCAGATGTTTCTACAGCTGTTATACTTGCAACCATCGCATCTACCTGTGCCCAGCAACAGCTAGGGAGCAGCTTCAGAGAGGTGCTGGACTGCTCCAACCTGAGTCCTAACTTGTCGGAGCTCCTCTGCTTTGGTGAATGGTGCTGCAGAGGAGCCACAGGTGGCAGTGATTCCCCAGCACTTGGACCTGTGCTGCACAAAGGAACTTGCCAGCCATTTTTCAGCTACCTGATTGCTGCCTAGTTGTCTGTGGTGATGCAATATAGCACTCTAATTATAGCACAGCTTATTTGGATTAGATAAGGTGGCTAACTTAAGGCATTAGGTGACACTGGGAATTTTGTCTGAAGTGGCTGTAATGCCATAATGCAGCGTTGAACAATACTGGAGAAGAACACTGAGTTAGTGATGGTCCATAATGGGATGGGTCAGATGCCTGCTGCAGCAGCTGGAGAGACTCTCAGACTAGGACAAATAAATGTCTCTTAACATCCCAACTAGCTACCCTGTCCTGGGGGGTGGGTTACCTGTCCTATGCCAATAGATGGGTTTGGGCTGGCGCAGCTGTAATGCTTCAGGCGCAAACAAGCCCCCTGCAATGGAGGAGTATCTTCCATTTCTGTAGGAAGTACCAGCACTATGGTGCACAGTGCTGTAGCTGGCCTACTGTCGTGTCTGCTGGGTAGTCAGGGCTGGAAGCGCTGGAGGGAAGCTTCAGAGACCTCAACTTGACTTGGTTCCAGTGGGTGTCATCTCTTAGAACTACTTCCTCTTTGCTACCATTGCTGAGGGCTACCCTACCAAATCAGGCCGAGGTAGCAGTGTTGCACAAGGGTGTCTTTGAAATTCTAATCCTTGAGATGTGGTCAAGATGACCTGGTGTAGACCTTGCTGGGCTGAAAAGAGTTCTTCCATCAACCTAGTTGCTGCCCCTCAGAGGGAACTTTAAGGCAGTAATAAGCATCTATGCTGCAGTGAAATAGCTACTACTGTGGCATTTCCTGAGCCAGTGGTTCTCAACTGGGGGTATGCAGAAATCTTTCAAGAGGTACTTTAAATGTTTAGCTATATGCCTCATTTTACCTCAGGCTACATAAAAAACATGGGCAAGGTAAGTGCAAACTAGAATTTCATACAGCCAGTGACTTGTTATATTGATTTGTATGCTGTGATATTTTTGTCTCGCTTTTAAAAGTAAACCGCTCTTAAGTGAGGTGAGACTTGGGGTATACAAGACAAATCAGACTCCTGAAAGGGGAACAATAATTTGGAAAGGTTGAGACACTGCCCTGAGGTATCCTGGCCACGTTCTCTCCTGTGGCTGCTTTCAACTTCAGCTTCTTCCTAGATTTCTCTTAAATTAGTAACATTGGACAAATTGTTTCCTTTTCCTGATCTGTTCTGCTCCTCCTCATTACTTACCAATGCTGTTTCCCTGCATCTGGCTCTCTTTGAAGCCACCTAGCACCTCCTTGCACTTCCTTTCAGTGGCCTGTAGTCTAAGGGTTCTTCCTTAGGTATCTTAGATACCTGTATCAAGGGAATCCTAGGTCTCAAATCCGGAGAAATTTTAAATGCCATTTATTGTAAGTTTCCATCAAACAAAACAGATTTGTTATGCCCAACTAGCTGTGAGGTTGGATTGAACCTGGCTTCAGACTGACCTTAGAGGTGGTCTTCCAAAGCTGCTGTGGATAGGCAGTTCTAGTCTCCCCTAATCAGTAATGGTCAGAGGGGTTCAGCATCTTGCTAGCTGTCTAATGTGGCTTCTTGGCTAACAGACAAGATTGAACTGTGCAATAAAGTGCATCCTGATGCTGATAGAAGTCTCTTCTGGCCTACCTCTGCTGTCCTGGGGAATGGCATTGAGCACCTGGTTAGAGCAACTGAAAACGGGTGTCAAATGAAAAAGCAAGTTCAGCTTAGCTATGGTTTGTGCTTGGGTGTGAATGTAGGAGCTCAAGCCCACTCCATCCCATAACCGGTATGGGAATTGTTCATAGAGATCAAGGGTGGAGTCTGGGCTTCATGGAATAACTGAACTTGGTTAGTATTTTACTATCCCGCTCAACTAGTAGGGAAGTTGCTTCCACTATCCTGCTCTTCAGCCACTTTTATTGTAGCCCCTCTCCTCTCTCCACCCACCTGTGTGCCTCCTTCCCCACTACTCTGTTGCCGCAATTCCCAGTCCTTGGTCTCTGGGGCTTTTGCCCCACCTTTCTCCATTCTAGCTGCTAAGAGGTGAAAGGGGGAACCACCTAGAGGCCATTCTGTGAAGAGAGGGGTGATCTGGAAACAGCACTGTGGGCAGGTCTGCCCTTCAGCAGTGCAGCTGTGTCTAGGCAGCATTAAGTGAAGACTGTCCTAGGCTGGCGCTTGTCCAGCCTCTGGCAGAGGTGGTGGGAGAAGCTCTCCTGTCAACAGAGCACTGGCCGCTTGGGGGTTGTGGGTCAGGGTTGTGGACTTGTCACCCCATGGGGCAGTGTAATTATACAGCTAAAGGGCTGTAGTGTTGACAGGCCAAAATGGACCACGCTTAGGTGACTTAGACATGTTACTGGAGCTGTGGAGATGGGGGATGTAAAATCCCATTTAATTAACCAGTTAAATGTTAAGTTTAACCGGCAGGGGTGGGCAGCAGGCTCCAGTGGTCCCTGCACCACAGGCAGGGGCTGCTCCAGAATGGCTGTTTCTGACCCTAGGCTGGGGTCCCAGCTTGCAAGGGCTGGGGGTCTGCCCCACAGGAAGCAGCCTTGCACTTGGCTGCCAGCTCCCACCTGCGTGAGCTGGGAGCCAGCAGCCCCGTGGGGCTAGAGCAGCCTTCCGCCTGCAGCAGGGGGCTGCTCCCAGGTAACAATAACTGTTATCCATTCACATCCTTAATGGAAACTTTCATGACATTTGAGTGCAGGGAGAGTGAACTGGGTCAGACTGCTTCTTACTGACTCTAACTAGGTTAACAGGGTCAGTATTAATTGCCTGTTGCAGGGCTGGTCACTTGATCATGCACTTGACTCCCTACCTTTGGCAAGAATTAACTTGAGACCAGAGCAGCTGAAGCCAGCATGGCTCTTCCGTCTGTCTGTGCACTAGCATCACAATATTGATGCTGTCAGGAATGTGCTGTGCACATCATTCCACAACATGTATAGCTGTGGCCTTGCTTGCGGGCGCTAACGAGCCTGGGTTGCTAGGAGAGGCCTTGCCCAGTGCTGTTTGTTACCAAAATGGCAGAAGCTGGTATTGGAGCTGGCATCCATAAAACCATCATTCGGATATTGAGGTTCATAGCTGCTCTTGCATCTGAGCAGGTATCTGGTTCTCTTTAATCTGTTCCCTTAATAGGGTCTCAGCAATTGTTCTCAGTGGGGACTTGGTTTGATGCATTTCAATGCTACGGTGCCAGATCCTGCAGGAATTGAATTACAAGCCCTGTTGGGAGGAAGATGTTGCTTTTGTAGTCATGACAATTGTATGTGAGGCTCCCTTTAAACACCTTAAAGTTTGTGGTAGGAATTCAAGGAGGCTAAAGGAAAGCTCTTAAGGAGTGCCTTTTGTATGTCTGTTTTCTGTCATAGTACAGTGTCTGCGGAGAATCCCCATAGTAAGGGAAGACAGGCCCTGAGCACTCTTCTCAGCTAGTCAGGGCTAAAGTTGTGTTCCAGTCTTGTAATTTCAACACTGAGCTAGAGCCCCAGGGGAAGTGAAGCTGGCAGTCTGATTGGAAACACTTTCTTCCATAACGTCATTGGGGATTTGGCTGAATTTGCTGTGGTTCCCTTGAAAAATATGGCAGCATTAAGGGCTGAATAGTTTTACCCCTCCACACCTTCAAAACTGTACACTGCTCCATCACCTACCGATTTGAATGACAAGGCTGGAAAAGCTGTTGATGATTGGAGGAAGGTTTTGTTAGATGAACACTAGTGCCTAGGTCCCTTGGTTATGTAACACCGAAATGAGACTAGTTGTCTGAACGACTAAATGTTGTCTTGCTGCTTGCTCCCTGACATTCTGCATCTGAAAACAGCCTGGTTCTAGTCAGAACTGTGCAAAGGATAATCCATTTTGTAAAGGACTCTGAGAGCTTGGTATTTTGTAGTAGTCTAATTTACAAAGCTGAAAATTTTGAAATTCTCAAGAAAAATCTGGAAACATCGCTTTGGGCTGATCAAAATGTTTTGTTCTGATGTGCAGTTTTGGTTGTCAGTCTTAGGGTTTGACTTTTTATTAATGCAATACAAAATTCCAAAGCAAATGGTTTCAAAACAAAGCCATAACACTTTGCTCTAAAAATAGCAAATGGGATGTTTTGACATCAGAACGCTTTCCATTTTTTTCAAAGCAAAACTTTGGTGAAATGAATTGCATGAAGCAGTTCAATGCTTAAGCTGTGGTCTGGCAGAAAATGCTTCTTAAGTTGTCCTGACCAGCTGTCTGCAGCCAAAGCACTTTCTAGAGGCCTGTCTACACTAGATAGAAATCTTGCAATCGCTGATTTGGTTCCTCACATAAGACACCTGGCATCTCAATGCTCCTGATGTGGCATTGGACAAGCCCGAAGATGTCCTGTACTAACATTTTTTGCTGGCTAGGACTGGATTTGGAGGCAGGTGACTGTCCGGGGTACCGGGCTTGGCCAGTACTGGGTTTGAGATGCTTTATTGTTGGTGACAAGGGGAAAATCAATGTGTGAAGTAAGATGTTTTGCTTATTCCAAAAGTGGATGTGTTTTCTTCAAATCTCCTTGTATGTTGTCCTCCATGCCCTTGCCCATTTAAAAGGGGCATCTCTGCTGCTGCTTTAGTTCGTGAGGGCAAAGATGAGACGTTCTCTTTGAACTGAAGGACTAGGATTAACACTTGAATCCTACTGCAGCACTAATAGTGGTCCACCTAAGATTGGTGTACAGATCAATTCCTTGATACATTTCAGTTGCTCTAAAAACAGGATTGGAGGTAGCCATTTTTCATATCCATTGAAGACCCGGCTAAATCAGATTTACACATTCTAGCATGCAAATTTGTCCTGTATGACAGATAAATCACGGGCGCGGATTGTGCGTCAGCCATGAAATGGGCTACCCGTGGAATACAAAATAAGGTATCGAAAATTTTAACAAAGGAGTGTGGGTGGGAACACTCCTTGCCTGGGCACCATTAGGTTTAGAGCCATCGCTGAGTGCAGCTAAAGCAGCAAACTGCTTGTGTGCATGCAGCTACACCAGTATAAAAGTGTGTGTACGACAGCTTATTCCAGCTGGGGAAGGGAAATCAGCTGTACCAGTGAAACCCATCACACCCTTACTTACACTGGCATAGCTCTTGCATTGTAAGTTAGGCGTTGGATTCTGAAACAGGGCTTACGCTGCCAGCTTGTCCAGAGGAGTTCTCCATGGCACAGCAATGATGGAGCTGAACCCAGGTTAGTTCCAGTGGGAACTTGCTACAAAATGTTCTTTTTGTAGAAAAGGGTTAACAGCTTGCTTGATAAGTGGGAACAAACACCACTGTTTTCTAGACCAGGTAGGGACCTAATCTAGAACCTGGTTTTGCCTAGGCTACCCTGTGGGACTGCACCATGTTTAAACTGTTTCTTTACACTGTTCAAATCCCACTAAAACTTCATGTTGAAATCTAAATAAACAATTGCACTAACAAGCTTAGATGGAGCCGGCTCCAGGGGCTCAGAGTGCTTGAAGTGCGGCATGAGCTGCACTACTGTGAAGTACCCCTAAACATCAGCATATTGCAGCCCTGAGCGACCCTCTCATGTGAAGGGTGCACAGAAAAATGCATCAGTGGATTTTGTGAGTTCTTACTCCAGTGTCCACATCACTTCTGAAGCCTCACAGCTGGTGAGTGGTAACTCCCTTTTGTCATGGCAGACTCATGCTGGGCCTCGCTTCTGGTTTGTTGGTTCATGTCTTCAGACGAAGCTTCTGGCTCATCACTGCTTCTTGCCATCCTGAAGTCCCACTACTCTCGATTCTGTGAAAACCCTCCGCCCCATCCCTCAAGTGGTCCAATTTCCCATATCTACCAGGAGCCTTTCCTCCTCCTCCTCACTAGCCTAGTACACCCAACTACAGAAAGAGGAAACCGGATGTAAGTGCTTCAGGGAACTTTGTGTCTAAATAAAAGTTCTTGGCTGTGAGTGAGTCTGTTAATGTTTCTGGTAAACTAAACACATCCTTGCACTGGCTTGTTGAAGCCCCACCTGCCCAGCCTTTTATGTAGAAATTGGGTTCTGCTCAGTCATGTGGAGACATCCCAGTACAGACACACCTCTGCAAAGACTAATGCTTCAGCAGTTTCCCATTCTGTCACTTCACCAGAGGCTACTTGGTTGGTCTCCAGATCTCCTGTATTGGTGCTTTAGTCTTGGTAGCCTGATATAATTTATCTTAATCTCTGCTTCCCATGGCCCTGCACCAAAGCTTTTCACAGCATCCGCTTCAGCGATTCAAATCTTACCCCTTTATGTGCTAGTCTTTACCAGCTAGTAAACTACGTGTGCTACCGAGATCTAGAAGGCTGTATCAATTTGCGTATGACTTTGCATGTTCCACAGGTGTGATGCACCACCATCGTATCAATACACTGAGTAGAAAAGTCTCTTCTGTCCATGAGCCAAGGTCATGTTTGAAACCTTTCTAGGTGGGGAAGTCCAGGGAGCTGCAATGAGGCGATACTGTAGTAAACAAAGGCTAATGTAAGACTTCTGGAGCTGCATGCAGTACCCTGCAAAACAGCTAGCATTGTGAGCTGCAGGGCAGGATTACTGGCATTGCTTCCCTGGAACCAAAGTTTTGATGTCAAGCTCTCTTGAGGTGACCATGTGACATACGGAATGCAGGCTTGTGTCTGGGAGACTGAAGCAGGATTCTTATACGAATCTGAACAAAGAAGCTTGAACAAATAGAACCCCTTGTGACTCTGCATATATCACTCTGGCAGGTAGGCTTGGTCTATGCTAGAATTGTAGTCAGTGGAGTTGTGTCTCTTGTAGGTATGAGAAATCCACACCCCTGAGAAGTAGCTCTTCTGCTTCTACCCCAGTGTAGACAGTACTAGGTTGATGGAAGACTTTGTTGGGCCAGCTGCTGGCAGGGCTGACTGGAGGATCCCATTGGTGAAGGCGGCTTCTGACAGCGCCGTGGCGGCACAGGTGAGCACTGTAGCATTTAGTGTAAAGCTGCCTAAGTCAGAGCATTGTAAGTCCATTCTAGCTAAACTTGATTCTTAAAGGTGCTCTCTAGGGAAAACCCTTTCTGCTGCTGTTGTACAAAGGCCTGGCAACTGAGTTCTTCCTGCTTTTTGTCAGCCTGAATTGCTGCTCAGGTCAGCATGGAAGCTGCTTTTGAGGGCTTGCCTACGCTTAAAAGGCTGCAGCGGTGCCATAGTGCCTGAGTGAAGACACTGCCTATGCTGATGCTGGGGTTCTCCTGTCTGTAGGGATTCCTGTCCTCAGTCTAGCCGCCACCTCTCGGGGAGAATTCTGTCTGCACCAGTGGAATGTGGATTTTGCATACCCCTGAGGAACATGGTTATAGCCGCTTAGTTTCCTAGTGTAGACCAGGCCTGATGCTATAGTCTTCCATATGCCCTGCAAAGTGGCTGCCTGTGTGCTTCCTGCCACACTCATTAACCCTGACTAGCCCTAACACTGGTTCCCTGCTTTCCTCTGCTTCCTCAGCTCACAGGTGCCTGTATCCCTAGAGATGATATTGGGGGAGTAGGTCTTTATTCGGTTTCCCTGGATTGAGTCCAATTCAAGGTCTTGTTCCTGTTCATCTTCAGGGTGCTCAGTGATCTGGGGCCAGCACTCCTGGAAGACCTCAGGGAAAGCCCCTTTCCTTGGGCACAGTGGGGCTGTCTGCTGCAGAGGGGTTAAAAAGGTGTTAACAGTCAAGTGGCTAAAATCTGTTCCACTGGTCACCCCGCTTCCACCTCCTGGTACTGCAGGAGTTGCCATAGTTCAGGATACAGAATATCTCCATTTCTAACCTAAAATCAAGAGGAGGGGTCAAGGCTAGAAACTTTTCAAAGTTAACTGCCTTTGAAGCTAGGAAGCAAAGAACTGAGGAGGCTGCACTGGCGTACAGTCAAATGGGTTCAACAGGTGCAAAAGCCGTGTGGACAGTTATTTTGATTTTAAATGGATCTAATCCGTTTATGCTAATCCAAGCCATACATGGGGATTTGCGCTGGGTTAGCTAAATTCTTAGTATAGTGCCTGCTATGAAACGGCAACTTTCTCATGTTGCTGGTGCTGGTGTCTCTGAACTTGGCACAGGAGCAAGCAGATTGAGTGAGGGGGAGGACCATGGGCTATACGCTTGGGTTTGGGATGAAGACTTGCTAGGTCTTGCCGTGCCAGGTGGATCCTGTCTTCTGAGCCAGCGATAGCTGCACTACAGGAAAGAACTTTGTAACAGGCCTTCTTAAAATGAAACCAGTTCAGCATCTCTCTCCTTTCTCTTGGCTTGCTCTGGTGCAAATGGCAGCATTTCTGGTGCACTAGCTTTTCCATCCGACCACTACAGACTGACTGCAACCACTAGGTGTAAATATGGGAGCTAGTATATGTATACGAGAGGCTGCGCAATAGTCCCAAAGAGCTACCTTTTGCACAAGTCTAAGCAAATATTTATTGACCAAGCTCATGTTCTGTCTTTAATAGAATTGCATGCTTTCCTGTTTTCCATCTGTTTCATGGGAGTTGATTTTATGGCTGGTAGCTGCAACAGCCTGGCCTGTGCCAGCGATGCAGCAGTTGGTGTATGTGTTCTGTTCTTGTGCTATGAGCTGGCTTCGTAGCCAGCTTGCTAACGGCTGTTTAGTCCAGGGTTGCCTACTGAAAATGACTCGGTTGCCATGCTGGGGCAGGGCTGCAGGAATTGTATCTTCCTGCCTCCGTTTGAAAGCTTCCCTGCAGGACTTGGTGACTGGGTAAGTTCCGTGCACAGGCACACAGACGCCCACAGGAGGATAAGCTCCTGGCTGCATTGGCACTCAGTGAGCTGGGGGCTACCTGCCCCAGCCATGCAGAGTAGCACAGCCTAAAGCATGGCACCGTGCTCCTGGAGCAGCAGGGGCTGGAGAACGTACTACACCGCTCCTAGGTGGGGCCAGGGAGAGCATTGCTCTCAAATCTCCTTATCTCTTCTGGAAGGTCACTGAGGCAGGGCCTCTGAGCACAGCCAGAGTTAGTTATGCATTTCCTCCCTAAAGTCAGGCTAATGCTTGGCTGCCATTCCGGTCACTAGCTGCTGACTGGAGTGATGGATGCGGCATGCAAGCAATCTATCACGTTCTGCAGTGGCTAAAGACTTTGGCCCAGGACAGGCCAAAAAACCACCAGCATGCTAGCACCAAATTGGCTGAGTTCTGTACATAGATTTCACCAATCATGTATCAAGCATCTGCTCCTTAGCTGGTACCAGGTGAATTTGTCTCATCGCCCGGGGGGGCATTTTTGTGATAGTCTCTTACTCCATGAATCACTAAAATATTCCGATTACGTGAGGCCAGAGGACCAATCACTTGTGTCAAGTCAGTTGCAGCTTGGATCGCTCACCATAGACTATGCACTTAGCTAATCCTATAACAAACGCAGCAGGTTTATTTAATAGAAAAAAAGAATGAGTTGCTTATAAGGTTAAAGCAAGCACACACAAATGAGTTACCTTTTGAAACTGAAAATTGTAATAAAAGCTTCAGTAATAAGCAAGCTCTGTCCCCTTTAGGGCTAAACCAGGCTCATCACCTGTATTCTCTTGGGTTTGGGATGATTTTCTACCTAGAAAATCTTGCCTCCAGAGTCCAAGCAATATTCAGTATAGTTCCTCGTTTGTTTTAGGGGTTTTAGTTCCTTTCCTCCCTCTGGCTTTGAGTTGCAAACTCAGTCAATGGGAGAAGTTACTTGCTGGATTAATCTTGAGACCTCTCCTGTTCCTCTGTCCATGGACCTTGTCAGACGTGGCAAAATGCTGTCTCTTGGAAACCAGCGTTTTGTGCTAGTTGATGCCTCTCTTGTCTGACTTAGAGGCTTACAATGCAAATGCTTGTCTTACAATACTATAAATGAGACCATGGAATGCTTGAGCTGCTGCGTGTATTCTATTTGAAACACATTTGTGTCATTCTAATACCTGGTCTAACAATACTAGCTCCGGGGAGCCAGTCCTGGTTCCAGCTCTGTTTCAGCATGCAGCTGAGACATGGGGACCTTGGCATAAGCTGGCACCTGGTCTGTCAGGATCACAAGTGCTATTTCCACCCTCTCCAAGGGATATCATTCCTCTGGATTTCATGGCTGTCTCTTTTTTGTGAGAGGGCATGACTCGCTCCACTGCTTTGGTCACGGCATCGGATCTGCTGTGTGTAGAGCTCCAAACCTAATGGTGAAAATCAAGTGAGGGTCTCCTTTCCCGGCAGCTAGTGGGAGGCTTAGGCACAGTCTCAGTATACTGTGCTAGAAAATGTTAACCGATCAAGAGGAATTTGTTTATTGGACAAGGCTGGTTGTGGTTAGCCTGCTAGTAGCATATGGCTAGCCCTGGGGCCTAAGGACACACTGTGATTTACCTGTACCTCAGTGTCCCAGGTTTCTTTTCATGTCCCTCTAGCACAGTGGTTCCTAAACTGTTTGACATCTCGACCCCCTTCTTGATTTTTTTGAAAAACCTTCACGCGCCCCTCCTCCCCAAAATAGCAGCAAAAAAAGGAACTGAACAGGGCAGCAAAACTTGATGGGGTGGGGAGGGAGGCTGGGTCACTTCGCGCCCCCCTGGGATTGCTTCGCGCCCCCCCAGTTTGGGCACCCATGCTCTAGCAAGTGAGAGCGTCAGCTGCTGTACATGCTTGTACACGGTCTCTTCAGAAGAAGCAATTGAGTTTATACAGTGTCTGTCTGACCTTGTTTGATCAGTTAATGATCAAAGAAATGATGGAAAGGCCACTTCCCAGAACTTAAAATCCACCTTCGGGAAGCCCCCGTCCCCTGTCCCTCTGGACTATATGCAGACAAAGCAAGGAAGGGCACTTGCATTCAAGCATTGTTTGGAAATCATGTATTGGCACACGTACATGTACTTTGGCTATGCCAAATCTCAGGGCCAGGTGGCCTCTTGCACATCTGGTGCTGAAAGGCTTTTTGCAGTAGCCGTTATGTGATCACAGGACTGGAAGACAGGAACAAAGTCCCATATCCCATTAGCCTGCTGACTTGTGCAGCCCAGGCGAAGCACTTGACCAGGTCCTCAGTCTCCTACAGATTAGTGTTTTGAGGGGGGCTCTGATTTCAGCAGTCATCCTTCATACTAACAAGTCTGTTCATCCATTCTCTTGACGGTTTTCCTTGGACACAGAAGAACTGTACTGAGGTGGCTGTAAGCATAGAGGCCTAAAGGTAAACCTAGCCCAAGTATTGAATGTAAAACACGCTGCGGCTGTAAGTCATACCTTGTTCAACGTAGGCCAGTCAATATCTGATGTACGTGAGAACGGCCACACTGGGTCAGACCAAAGGTCCATCTAGCCCAGGCTTCTCTCTGCCTGCAGTGACAAATGGCAGGTGCCCCAGAGGGAGTGAACAGACCAGGGAATCAAGTGATCCCTCCCCTGTCACCCATTCCTAGCTTCTGACAGGCTAGGGGCACCATCCCCACCCATCCTAGCTAATAGCCATTGGCGGACCTAACCTTCATGACAGAAGGAGGTGGGGGGATAATTCATTGCAACCAATAAGCCAGAGGAGTCACTTGTTGTGCGATAAGACTTTGCTGGATACAGTAAGAACATAAATGGCAAGGCACTAACACTTTCACTTTCTGCTCAGAAGGAAGAGATTGGGAGGAGCACCAAGGACTGCTGGAATAGCCCCGACGCACCTGCGCTCTCTACTTGCGGCAATGCTGATATCTTCCGCAGAATAAATGCCATGTTGGATAACTCTCTGGATTTCAGTGGAGTCTGCACCACGCCCGTCACAAAAGGAAGACGGGACCTTTTGCCAGGTGACTTAGCTCTCTGTGCTCTTGTGGGCACCAGCCACCCGTGTCAGATGGCTGCAATAGAGGGGATTCCATAGCTAGCTGTAATACGTAAGCATGTCTTGCATGGTAGTTCTGAACATGGCTCTTAAAGAGAAGTAAGAAGTGGTTACCTAGGGGAGGTGGTGCAGTCTCCACCTTTACAGGTTTTTAAGGCCCGGCTTGATAAAGCCCTGTATGGGATGTTTTAGTTGGGATTGGTCCTGTGTTGAGCAGGACTCAATGGGTTGGACTCAATGACTTCCTGAGGTTTCTTCCAGCCCTAATTTTCTGTGAATCTAAGTGGGTGGTGGCGTAATTAAAGATTCCTTATGAAGGAAATCACTGCAGGTCTGGGTGTGTACAGCCCTGTGATATGTAAGTGCCTAAGTCTTTCAGCAATTTTTTTGCTTGTTTCTACCTTAGGAGTATCAGAGGATCAGGTCTTCTGCTGGAGGTCTGGTCAGGGACTTAATTCTGGTTTTCACACACTCACACTGAAACAACTAAGCTGTCATCTTGCAGGGGTGCTAATCCGCTCGGTGCAAGACTTATTTTGGATTCAGTGTCCTACTTTGTTTAAACACTGTACTCTTCTTCGTGGGCTGCAGCACTTCAGATGAGGCAACTGTGCTTGCAGGCTGCGCTGAGCTTCTCCCATTGATGTGGATCTGGCCTTAGGCCTGGTTATCACAAAGATTTCACCATATAACAATACTAGGAAAATGCTTCTAGGCTTATACTGGCATAAAACGGCTTCTGTGCTGTGATAGCTTATGGTAGTTCAGTCAGATAAGCTATACTGGCAGAAGCAATTTTATGCTAGTATGGCCATACAACTGCAGAAAACCCTCACACCCCAACACTGCTGTACTGACAAATGTCTAGTGTTGACCTTGCCTCGATCAGAAACAAGCATATAGACTTGCACTGAAACAGCGAGGTGCAAAATAAAAACATAATGGAGCTGAGAAACCTTGACTTCATTTGACAGGACAGAGGGTCTGGTAGTTTTCCAACTGCTTACAGGTCACTTGAAACACAAGTCTGTACTGTCCTTGTCTGAATAAACATTTCCATAGCCACTAATTAGGCTGTACTTGTTCCATTACCAGTCACAATTTTGGTTTCTGGTTTGCCGGTGTCTTCTAGTGGATAGGAGCTTTGTCTGCTTAAAAGGCAGACCAGCTCCTCTGAAAACACACTGAGGCATTCTTTGAAGAGATCTTATCTTTGCAGATCTACTACACGGCAACCAATGTCTGCCATGTAGCTAGTAGTAAGTTGCTCTGTGGTGTACTTCACAACTGCTGGTATATTCTGGATTACTAAAGTAATCCTTCAGGCCACCTTGTCTGTCACACCCAAGATTTTCAGTTACTGCCTATCTGTGAACTAGCACATTGGACCCGGGGCAAAGAATGAGGACTGGGACCCTGCCTCAATTTCCTTGAGGTCCCAAAGAGAAGTTGATTCATCTGGTCGTCTGCTAGTAAACTGCTCCTAGGTCCTTTCAGCCAGTGCATCCCTGTGCTCTACTTGAGGAAGAACGTACAGTTACGGGTGTATCCTCCTCCACAGGTAGCGTGGAACACTGCTTCTGTAGAATGGTGTTAGCTAGGAAATTGACTGGACAACTTGCATGTAATGGGCATGTCTGTCACTCAGCCAGTGTGTTCTTGGCTCCTTGTAGAGTCTTCATGACACATAACAAGGCAAACTATGGGACTTTAGCATAAGTGTGCCTTAATCAGTATGCTGGTGCTAAAATCTGAAACTTCATTCCAAGCACTATATAATAATGTCAATATTATGTGGCCTTGTTCCCTGTCTTGCACAGCGTGCTGTGGTCTTCATGGGCTTCTCTTTCCAAAATAGTTCGTGTTGGCAAAAGCTATAACACTGACTGAATGAGAAAATAAAAATACTTAGGTCTCTAGCCAGCTGGGACCCCAGAGTAAATTGTCAGCATCAGAACTTGTTCTCTGCAACAGGAAGCTAAAATCCTTTCCTTGAAATAAGGGTGCATTTCACCTAAGAGGATAAAAACATTAACAGGAGTGTTGTGAGCAAGACAGCTGAAGTATTGTATCCAGTTCTGGGCACCACATTTCAGGAAAGATGTGGAGAAATTGGAGAAGGTGCGGAGAAGAGCAACATGAATGATTCAAAGTCTAGAGAACATGAGCTGTGAGGGAAGGCTGAAAGAATTGGGTTTGGAAAAGAAAAGACTGAGGAAACATAACAGATTTCAAGTACCTAACAAGGATATTGCATGGAACAGGGAGGAAAAATTGTTCTCCTTGACCCTGAATGACGGGGCAAGAAACAGTGGTGTGGAACTGCAGCAGGGGAGGTTCAGGTTGGTCATTAGGGAAAGCTTCCTAACTGTCAAGGTGGTCAAACATTAGAATAAATGGCATAGGGAAGTTGTGGAATCTCTAACATTGGCGATATTAAAGAACATGAGAACGGCCATATTGGATTAGACCAGTCCATCTAGCCTGCTATCCTGTCTGCTGACAGTGGCCAATGTCAGTTGCTCCAGAGGGAACAGAACAGGCAATCAAGTGGTCCATTCCCAGTGTGACCGATTAGGGCACCATTCCTACCCATCCTGGCTAATAGCCATTTAAGAGCAGGTTAAATAAACATGTCAGGGATGCTCTAGATGGTGCTTGGTCCTGTTGTGAAGGCAGGGGACTGACTGGACTGGATGACCTCTTGAGCTCCCTTCCACTCCCAGTATTCTGTAATTGCAGGACTGGCATGTGGATAAAGCAGACTTGTTTAAAAAAATCACAACTAATCAATGATGTACCAAGAAACAGGATTTATATAGAGTGCAGCTTTGTAAGGTTTCTGCTTCATGAATGTGGGAGGCCATATGGGAAAGGGATAGCTGGTCCCAAACATCATTCCCACTTCATTTGCAGCACTACTGGTACCTTAGATGTTTTTCAAGTTGCACCTACTGCATCCTAAAACTGTGTGGTACTTTCACCCCTGAGTGCATTCCTTACACTGTGGCTCAGCTTGAACAGTGGAAAGTCGGCTTACTTTGCTCTTCAGTGGTTTTCGTGCATCTGCACAAAGCTGTGTGGTTTGGGTGGCAAAGCACTGCAGGGCAGCATGTAAATCCAAACGGCCTCCAGTGGCATACAATTAAGTATTAGTGTGGGGTCTCGGTTGTTTTAAACAACCTAAAGTTTAACCTGAGCTACTGACATACCCAACCAAGGATTGGGGGCTCTTCCCCCACCCTTGAGCCAAAGAGGGACATGCTGCAGGCTCTGAACTGCAGTAAGTGGTGGTCCTAGTTCCATGATCTTGTAGCAAGTGTGGCGCTTGGCTCCTGTCAAGAGATTGACTTGACATGGCCAATGTGATTTGGGCAATGGGCCACTAGACCAAGTTAGCAGCAGCCACCTAAATCTGAAATGGCCACACCATCCATAAGCATGGGCTGCTTTAGTTACATGTCTCTTCTTGGCAAAGGGGAAGATGCTTTTGCTGAAGGAGCCTTGCCTTATTTGGTTTAGTGCATCAGTAGCATCCATATTATGGAAAAAGCAGCCCTGAGTGCACACTTGCACTGGGACAGGGCATTAGGTGAGTCTCATCTGTACCAGGTCATGGCTTTTTCCTTAAGCTAGAAACATTAACATTGTGCAAGTAATCACTAGTCAGGAACACCAAAGCTCAGCATCCATGTGATTCTAACTCTGTCCCTGTGCAGATGCAGTATGGTAAAGATCACTTACTGCGTGTTGTAAACAGTGTAGACAAGCCCTTTGTGTGTTAAATGTGAATTCCCAAAGACCTTAGATGCTGACAGCCGTAACTCTTAGTCAGTTTCATTTATGGGCCAGAACACTTTAGAAAGTAAATTCTCATTACTTGGCCTAAACTTGCACCTCGTAGGTTGGTGCGAGCCAGGAATACGTATAGACGTATGCTTGGCACTAGATCCATAAAAGGATTAGGGGGCCTGTGTCCAAAATTCAACCCCCTTGCCCAGCTGCGATCTAACCCTGCAAGCAGCTAGTCCCATGGCACCTAAACTGTGAGCTGGACATGGGATCCCATGAACCCTGCTGCTTAGCTCCAAGCTGGGTCCCAGCAGTGGGAGAATCCCTCCTGGCAGCATAATCCTGTCTACACAAGAGCTTCAGTGGCACACATCCATAGATGCTTAACTTCCTTTGAAGGCTGGAGTTAGGCCACCCATTTCCTATTGGCTAGCTGAAGTTACTGCCTGCTCAGCCTGCTGACTTGAGGCCATTCTCAGGTGCCAGCTCTACCCTGGCAGTGTCTAGGGAGCCTAAAAGCTGAACTTGAGGCTGTGGATTCTAAGTGGTAGGTGGTAGTCACTGCCAGGTGGAGTCTAGTGACCAACGGGGATCTCCCCTGCAGGGTTGCCCAAAGAACTGGTGCCCTCTTGCCTTGAGTGAAATGAGGGCTCTCTTAGTGAATAAAGATGGTTCTTTCATCCAGCGGTGTGGGATGCAATGTTCACTTGTGTGCTTTGGGGGCTCGCCTGGTTTGGAAGGTGGAACTTGGCAGGGATGCAGGGCGGTGCTTGGCTGGACCATATGCTTTGGTTTGATAAGTTGTGTGTGGAGGCGGCCATTGGTTTGTCTGATCTGAATGCCTGGTGGCTGTGGCTGCACTGATGAATTTATACAACTTAAAGGGGCAAAAAAGCTTTGATCACTACATCTCCCTAGAAGGCTGCTTGCTGGAGAGCTAAGGAGGTGGTGGTGGAATGCAGATCCGGAACTTTAATGTGGCATCTTCCTGCATGACCTGTACCCATCGTCTGCAAAGCTGGGGCCCTCTTAACAGTAAACATGCTTGTCATTGTCCATTCAGCCACAGTGTCTTGCTGGAAAACTGTAGATGACCTGAATTGCCAGACTTAAAAATAAATTGAAGTTGGAGTGTTTCAGGCCTTTCCTATTATAGCAAAGAGGACATGAACTCATTCTTTCCTCTGCAGGTCACCTTAAGATGCCATTGGAAGAGTTAATCTGGGCAGTCGTTCTGCTGAAAATGTCTGGAGGTCTATAGGGTATTCTCCAGTTTACTCTGTATTGACCCAGGGTTTGTAGGGTCTGGCTTGAATGTGCTCTCTAGTGTAGAGGCTCTTGGCCTGGGGTACAGAGCCTTCCTGTGAGTATGTCAATTTGTCTAGCCACTTGTATGGTTTTAATTAGACTACATAAACACTAGTGAAATCAGCACACACTGAAATGTCAGTCCAGTAACTTGCTTCTATGGCGCTCTACTGAAATGCAAGTACAAAATAATGATAGTCAGTTGGAATGATGGTATGGTATGAATGTCACTTTTCAGTATTCATCTGAGTTGGTAAGCAAAGTGGGGTCCAGGAGCCTGTAAAGGCTGAGCCATTGCTTGAATTCACAGCACTTTCTTTCCTTTTATTAAATTTGAAGATCAGGACAAGCTGTTCACTGTGGTAGTTTTAAAGATGAGTTATCAGTAGGAAGATGGTAGCCACAGGCATGGACTATGGCACTTCCCGGAATGGCATATGTAGAAATGTTGCATAATCGTGAGGGCTGTGTTGTGGTTGCTGTGGGAACTGAATTGTCTGAATGTGGCTTGAAATTCTTCCCCATAATGCAGTGCTAGACAGTCTGTCGGGCCTCCTCTGAAATCAGTTTTACCTCTAACTAGGCTACTAGAGCCAGGGGCAGCCAGTGGCTATAGGCGGACTCGGCTGCTGCCTAGGGCACCTGATGATGACGACATGGGGGGGCCCGCCGATGACATCAGTGCATTGACAGCCCTGCAGGCGGGGATGTCGATTGCGCGCGCTGCCTGGGGCGCCAGCTGCCACAACCGGCCTCGGGCTTCTTCTGACTAGAGCCAAGGTAGTTGCACCCCTTTGTACTGCTGCAGGTAGAACACAGTGTACCTTGGCATCACCAACTCCTGTACAGGAAGGGGAATAGGCTGCACCAAAATTGCATGCAAAACTTAACACTGGAAGATCATACAGACTGCAAAAGCAAGCACTCTTGGCAAAGGCCAGCACCCAGGCTGCCTCTGCATCTCCAGTTCTGTCCCCTTGTACATCTGCCTCATGGTAGTCTCACTGCACGATCACACACTCTTTTCCACGAGGCACGGTGCAGTTGGTGCACAGCATGGATGGTGCTCAGTGAGTGAGTAGCTGTACAGTGTTCTCTGCTCCTGGAATGTAATCCTATGCCTCGTCCTTCATGCTATTCAAACCAGGCTCTGAAGGTTTCCTCCTGGGCTCTTCTGTGGTTCTCAGTGCTACAGGTATCTGAGGCTTCACAAGCATCTAGGAACTTGTTTTCGCAATCCCTGTCAGGTGAGGGAGTGGTGGTTCCCCATTGCCCAAGATAGGACAGAAGTATTCCCTAATTTGGATACCCAATTTGAGACCCTTAGGACCAGATTTATTTCAGAACCTGTAGCATGTCAGTAGTCGTACAGCTCCCATGTGAATTGATTTGCAGCGAAAAGTGATGGGTATGTGTAAATCAAATCGAAGGTTTTAAATCAGGCATCCAGGCAATGAGGACCTATGATGTTTTAAGTGGCTGTCCCCCTTCACCGAGGAATTCTGTGGGAGAGGCAAGGATAGAACCAGATTCCTCAGAGGAGCATTTAACTGCCTTATCTGCAGTCACCGGCCTCTCATCTCCCAACTTCCTCTGCTAATGAGGCTGTGATCCTACAGGCTCGCTTGTGAATAGCCCTTGCCTATCCCCGCAGCTGCAGTCCTTGCCGTGAATGAGACGGGTCCTGTGGAAAATGGCCTTACTCCTCCTCAGCTCTCTGTTCCCCTTACCCACTAATTCCATGTGCTGTGCGCCTGAATGGGGCAGGCAGAGGGGCTCTTGGGTCCACTGGCCAGCCCTGCCCTGGCTCCAGAAAGCCATTACTGAGAGCCACGCTGCACCCCCTTGGCCAGCGGGACATGTGCTGTGAGGCTGGACTATGCATTGAGGATGGAATCTTGTTTAACAAAGCAAATCCTGGAGGTTCCCGCTGAGCACGTGTGACAATAGTTTTCAGAGGCTTGTCGCTTGTGTGGCTTTAGAGGGAAGGCAAAAGGCACATGCCTGACCCCAAGGCTGCTGTTGCCATGTTCCAGGTCCCAGCTCCAAAGCATGGGGGCACTAGAGCATCTCCGATCTCTA
This sequence comes from Apalone spinifera, assembly GCA_030068395.1. NCBI lineage: Eukaryota > Metazoa > Chordata > Testudines > Trionychidae > Apalone > Apalone spinifera. The sequence goes on along the minus strand of JANRFK010003836.1, from coordinate 4,884,208 downwards.
CAACTTTAACACAGGAAACCAGGATTTCCCCAGCCGTGCTCTTGGAAACAGCTGAAGGCTCAAGCTGACTCCTGGGGGGATGGCTGGGGAGGCTGCAACCTGGCATGAGAAATTTCAGCCCACATGGTTGGTTTTTTTTGGGGGGGGAGGGGTTACATGTAGCTCTGAAAGGCCTTAAGGTTGCCTAATACTTCCCATTGTAGGCAGGGAAGCATCTTAACACCGTTGTGTCCATGCTGGGGGCTGCACTAGTCTGACAAGCTACTAAAAAGCGGTGTTTGCAGAGCGTGGTCACGTGGGTAGGGGAGGCAGACTGCTGGCTGCAAGTGGGAGTGGCCGCAGTGTGACCCTATCGTATACCTGACCTGCAGGCCCCAGACTGCCCGGAGATCATCGCACACTTCAGGGCTCCCAAGTCCCTGGGCGGCCTAGGTAGGGCCCATCTTCTACTGCAGTGGTTTTCAAAATATGGGTCACGACCAGGGCTGGACTGCTATGCTGTAGGGTCATCAGGGGATAAGGGGATGTTAAGCAGACTTCCTGCCTGCCCTGGCACCATGGGCCACATTGCATCCCAGAAGAGGCCAGCAGCAAGTCTGGCTCCCAGTGCTGCTCCAAGCCCCGCCTCCAGAAGGGGCAGTGCCTGCCTGTGAAAGCAGCGTGCAGAGCTGCTTGTGTGCCTCTGCCGAGGAGCTGGACCTGCTGCTGGCTGCTTCCGGGGTGCCAGGACAGACAGGTAGCCTGCTTGTGAGCCAATGGAGGTAACCCTATGCCCAGTCCCCTGGCCAGTCTGGAGCCTGCGCTCTGATCAAGAGAGATCTCTGTTGGATTGTGGGCAAACAGTTTTCTTCAACTGGGTTCAGAGAGTTTGAAAACTGCAGTTCTACTGTAGCACAAGCCTGGTTCTAGCTTAGGGTATTTGGGTGGTGCCTGCTCCTAGAGCTGCTAGGCATGTAGGCCAGTAAATCACTTGGCTTGTGCTGTGGGGCTGAAGGGGGGGGGGGGCGGCACAAGACTGAGTGCCAGATTTGGGGGGGGGGGCCGCAGCCATAGTTCCAGGTGACAAGCAGGAGTCCCTGCAGCACCCTGCTGAAGAGCCTGGGGTGGGGTGCCCATCGATTGACTTGTGATGGGCAGGGCATAAGGCAGTCAGTCTGCTTGGGGGCTGGCTTACAAGTGCCCCGAAGGACTCAATTTGGGGTTAGGTAGCTGAGCTTAATCAGCCCCTAGGTCCTGCGCCAGACTGGCCTTCTCACCAGAACTGACCGCATTTCTCTAGCACGTTGGCCCAGGCCCCCAAAGTGAGGCAGGAGTCCAGCGTCTTCACTCGCTGTGGCTTGACCCCCTCCCCCTGCATGGGAGGAGTGAGCTGGGGGTGCGGAGGGATGGGTCAGTAAGGCATGAGACTGTGAATTGGGAGCCTTGCGCTGCCTTGCCCGGGTCCCTTCCCCACGTGACGTGCCGGCTCCGCTGGCCTGCGATAGAATGCGCTGTCCCTCTCGCCGAGGGGCTTTGAAGGGTATCCGTATTATTGAATAGCAAACAGTGCCGAGTCAGGGAGGCTCGGTGGCCAAGTTGCAGCAAATAGATGATGCTAGCAGAATTGTGAAGCGCTGTGTTGGGTGGCTGGGTCGGGGCTGGAGCCAGCAGCTGGAGTCTGTCCAGGACTAAAGTGTTTTGGGGTTTGTGGGTGGAGGGGGAGGGGCGGCGACAGGCGAGCTGGATAGCACTGAAACTCGTGGGGCTGAGCTGTCGCTGCTGCCGGGGATTGCTGTCTCGAGCCTCTCTTTGGCTTGCTGGAGCTCACGGCTTTTGTGCTGCCTGCCTCCCCTGATTTACCGTGGCGGAGCCTCTTCCTTGCTGCATGCTGCCTTGTCTTCCAGGGGAAGCGCTCCTCTTTACCTTGATTTTGTAATAAATGATGCGGTTATATTGCATGCCCAGTGACGTCACTGTCAGCACAGTAAGCATCAGCAGCCTGATCACATGCCGGCCCAGTCAGTAATGCAGACGGGATAGAAGGTGGAGGGAGGGGGCTGGTTCCTGGACATATGGCAGTCTGCCCCTTTGGGGTGCAGTTGTCAGTCTCTCAGTGGCTTCACCACCGGGCAGGAGCTGGCTTCAAGCTTTGGCAAACTCTGGCTGAAAATCCTTGAACTCGTCGGCTTGTGTTCGTTCCACCTGAACAGACTTCCAGGACTCTGAAGGAGCAGTGGCAAGCAGGATGCTTTTCCCCACCTCTGCGCAAGAGTCTCCCCGTGGCCTGCCGGACACGAACGACCTGTGCCTTGGCCTGCAGTCTCTCAACCTGACGGGGTGGGACAGACCGTGGAGCACCCAGGATTCGGATACTGCAGCGCAGACCAGCACGCAGTCCGGTGAGTTGCGCTCTGCTGACACGCAGCAACAGTTGTTGATTATTTGCTTTTGTGAAAAGTGAAGCTGCTGTTGCCCAGAAAAGTGTAAGTGGTGGTTGGGACTGGCTGAGGGATTGCCCTTCGCCTTGTAAATGCTGAGCGTAATGGAGGGGAAGGTCGGGGGACAGAATGAGGGGGATCGGTGAGTACTCCAGCCTTGGCTGGCGAGGGAAAGCATAACTTACAAATGCTCAGGCTTCTCCTGCAGTGTCTGGGGAGGAATGAATGTGCAGATGAGCAAGAGGATTGATTAGTCTGCTGGTACCTTCCTAGCAAGTAGGTTAGGGTATATTTAGAGACAGAGCTAAACACCTAGCCTGAGCCCCACTGCAGTGTGGTGGTGGAGTTAAACTCCATTCCAGACAAATCGACTAGCCAGTTGCTACTAGGGCAAAATGGGGTGTCTCTGGGGGCTCCCCTGTGCGCCCGGTAGCAAATGCTGCTGCAGCACACAAGCTTAGGGTGTGCACTCACTGGGGTGGGGATGTGGACTGAGCTCTGAACTCAGCCAGAAGCTTCCCAGCTTGGTAAAAGGCTGGGAGGGACAGTCACATTCTCTCTGGTCTCAAACAAAGCGCCCTTGTCCTTGTGATGTGCAAACCAGCAGCTTGCTTTGGAGACCTCCTGCACACTAGCTCTCGGGTTTGCAAGAGTTAAATCTCTACCCACCGGCTCTTGTTCTGCCCTTCCCCTTTCCAAATGCTGTTCACCCTGGCTTTCAGTGGGCTGGAGCTCGCAGCAGGAGGGAATGCTCTAGATCTGGGCACTGTTAGGCTTCAGGAAGCCCACTTTCCATGCCCCTCACTTCTCTGGATCGGGATTAGTGGCCTCCTTGTGCTGTGGTCAGGTAGTGTGTAAGAGGGAGGTGGGGACTCGTTTTCCAAGTCCTTCCAATAAAGCTCTGGAAAGAACGGCCTCACAGATGGTGTTACATTGACTGGAGTAGGAGTCCATGGAAATATCTCCTGCTTCAGCAGAGTTTGCACAAGTTCAGCCTGGTTGCTACAGAAACTCCTTTTTATAGCAGCGCCATGCTGCTTTGTTAAAAGGCCAGGGCTCTGTGCCTTGATAGGGGTGACTTAGGCACCCCTAGGCACGTAGCAGGTGCTGAGGAATGTGGGTGGTGGTCTCTTCTCCCTCTCCATCGGGGTGGTCATTTGGTGGAGGAAAGGAAGTGACCCTGCCCGGGGTGGGGGAAAGAGCGGTGGGGGCTGTTCTGCTGGCTAGCTTCACACCAAAGCTCTTGTGCTTGTAGGAGCATACCTCCCTTCCCCTGACCCGTGATTGTAGCTGTGGGTCAGTCTGCCGGGGGCAGCACTGAAAGTCACTTCAGATTCTGCAAAACTGATCTGCATGGTACACAGAGCAGGCCTCTTGAAGGCGCAAGTGCCTCACTGCGGCTTCCTCCTGGGGCTGGGGGAGGGACTGTTCCAGGGACTGTTGCAAAGCAATCTACCTGGTAGGGGAAGGCGCAGTCAGTATTCATCAGGCTCATGCACAGGCCTCCAGGAAGAACTTTCTCCTGAGTGGTCTGAGAGCCCTTGGAGCTCCGGTAGGCTGATTCCTGCCCTCCTGTAATCCCAAAACAGCCAGCTGGCTTTCCCTGGCACCAGGGGCATGTATCTGCTCCATGGAGCACCAAGCTGCCGGTCACTGGGCCCATCCTCCAGGCTGGTGGGGGGGGGAATTAGCAGTCTCCGACTAAGCTGTGGGCAGCAGTGCTAGCGGCCTGGGATAATGACTAGCTCACCAGGCATTTTGGGCAGTGCCCGACGGGCACCCTGGCACTGAACGGGGAGTAAGGACCTGAGAACAGCACAGCTGGACGTGGATGCGGGGTTGCTGCCACCCACCTGGCTTGGAGCAGTTTGGCTGTTTATACAGCCAAATGGTAATGCTGTATAAATGGCCCCAGCCCCAGAGTAGGCAAACCAGCAATGTCTGGGTCTGAGGGCATTTCCTGCCATTGTTACCACCATCGTGTGTGTAAGGGGCAACACAGCTTTGCAGGGCAACTTCTTGCTGCTGCTGCACTGGGCCTCACGTGATCAGCTGGAGCAGTTTTGGATGTCAGCCCACATCCGGCCAGGCCAGTCTCATGAACTACTGATGCCTGTATGACAGCGCACTGCTCTTCGGTGGGATAAAATGCCTTGGTACATTGCGCGGTGGCAGGCTCAAACTGAGAGTGGCATTTTGAGGAAGCAGCAAATAAAAAACCAGACGTTTAAACAATATAGATCACTGCTCCAGTGGGGACTTGCAGCGCTAAATAGCCTCTGAATCGATAGGAAAATTCAACTGGAAACTAGTCTGGGGTGCTCCAGTGCCTGCCTTGCAAACATCTCCTGATCAGTTACCTAGTTTGGGGTCTGTAGGGTGCATCTGGCACATGTCGGGTGCTGTTAACCACAGCTGTAACGCGGCATGTACCTAATGCACAGGGTGCAGAGTACTCCCTGGGGTACTCGGCACTGGGGATACTAGTGTGCTCAGGGGCTCAGGCTTGAATATGCAGGCTGAGCACCTTGCAGGAGTGAACCCCGCTCCGGTGAGTGCACAGAATTCACGCCTCCGGTTTGCATTCCTCCCTGCCACCCAGTCTCTCTAGGGGGCTAGAAGCTCCGTAGTGCAAATAGGGGAAGGGAGTTTGACGGAGCATAGACTGGCCCACAGCAGACTTGCCATCTGCACCTGGGGAAGGAGCATCTCGTCTGCAGGATCTATGCTCGTGTATCCCGAGCGGTTGGTCGGCAGTGCCGGTACAGTTGCGGCGGCATCCTGGAGGCTACATTCGCAGTCCAGCTCGGTGGGCAGCCCATTCGAGTTGGGGGGCCTGCAGGGTATTTTGTTTGCCACGGTCCACACGCAGGATTACCAGGTTCCACTGGCTTCCACTCATGTCACTTTCTTATTGGCATTGAAGTGCCCTGCATGTGGAGCAAGGGCGTACAAAGTCAGGTGTTGCTAACTGCACCCAACATTGACCATGAGCAGTGTGCCCCCTGCATCCAATCAGAGCTGCTGTCAGCACGCCCGCATGCTCTAGGTACTCAAGCGCAGTAGCAAAACTCCTCTGTCCTAGGAGACTCTTGGTTGTAACAGTCCTGTGGCCCACTCAGGCGCAGGAGGGCCCATGCGCTAGCCTTGGTTGCCCATCGCTGTCTAGCTGCTATGCACCCTGCACCGAGGGAAATGGGAGAGGCAGAAGTGGCACTTGACAGGAGGCCGTGGCTGGCTGGAGACATGCTGGTATGAGCATGCAGCTGTTCTGTTCCTTGTCTGCACCTCCCACAGCTGCAGAGTCTTGCCCCCCTGCACCTGGGCAGAGCTTTTGGGGGAGGGAAGCTGTGTTCAGACTGGGTCTGGACCACTTTGTGATGCACCTGGTAAAATACTTTTCTCCTGGGGGAGGGGGGTCCCAGTTTGAGCTGCACACCTCCTCAGAGGGGCCCACAGGCATGGTGAGGAGGCCTTGCCTGGCCATGCCCAGTCTGCACAGCATGTGACCAGCCTGTCGGTAATCAATCTGCATCCCTGACGTGCCAGAGGGATGAGTTCCCAGCTGGCTGTGCCAGGTCACTCCTTGGTGCTGCAGCTGGCGTTATCGCCCTAGGCTGGGGTGGTCGGCATCGGGAAACCCTGCCTGCGGTGCGCTGGGCTCAGCGGCGGGTTGTCTGTCTCTAGAGCAGGGCTGGGAGGGGCAGGTGCTGCCAAACACGGAGCTGTTGTGCTGCCAGCCAGCAGCAGTGGGGAAGGTTCTAGCAGTGACTCAGCTGTAGAACTCCCCAGGGAGCTGGCCAGGAGGGGGGAAGTGCAGAAAGTTAACAACCAGTCTAAAACGACTGCTGATCAGGCTTCCTGCAGTGTCAGTGCTCGAGCACTGAGGGGCTGGGAGTGGGGCGCTCAGCGCTGCGAGACCTCCCCTAAAGCTTCCGACAGCCTCTGCCAGGTCCTGGCTGCACCTGAGCTGGAGAAGGAAGAGCTGGCAGGCAGGGTGTCACCTTGTGCCCCTGTGGAACTGGCGCACAAATCATCTTGCTATTGTGGATGCACACAGGGCCCCAGTCAGGGTCAGGGCCCTGTTATGCCAGACACAGCAGGCAGGCAAAAATGCTGAAGGAGTTTTTCTCTTGCAGGCAGACTGCTTCACGTCTGACGCCTTTCCTTGGGGGAGGGGGGGGAAGCTGCTCCGCCCATGGCCAGGGGGCTTGCAGTTCCTCTTCCTGCTGACTCCACTGCTTTGTGGGGTCAGCCATCTGCCATGGAGAGGGTGGAACAGACTTTGCCCCTCTGCCAAGGAGCACGCTCCACTCTGCTGGAGACACTCCCCAGGCAAGACGAGAGGTAGCGGGTGCTGGCTGCCGCAGACAGGATTGCTGCATCTGTTGGCGATAGGATTTAATGACTGTCTTGTGGCAGAGGAACACTCAACTCACTGCTGCCACTAAAACTGTCTGTCAGGCTAAGAATATTGACTCAAGTCCCAGAAATCTGTTCTCGTGTGTCCAGGGAAGGGCTGCTACAGGAAATAACTGGCCTTGGCTGATTCCAGCCAGAGCATCTCCTGGAATGCAGAATTCCCTTCCCCATTTAAAACCAGGAAATAGTGTTCAGCGCATCCAGGGCCCCGCTTCTCATTAGTAAAGTGACCCTGCATCGTCCGCTGCCTCCATTGCCCTGAAAGCGCTGGTTTAGTTCGCATGCCTGTGTAATCTGACGGCAGCACACGAGCCAATCTGTGAGGTAAAGCCCTGCAAGGGACCGCTTTTTAATCCCACTCCCCACTGCAGAACTGTTAGATCCTGCAAGAGACAGCTTCCTCCATGCTGCTTCAAAGCAAAAGAACCATGGTTGGCTAGTTCAGAATGGAATTCAGACCACTTCTGCTGCTAAAAATAAAACAGCTTGCTTAACCCATGTGAAAACATTTAATTCCTGTTATTGACCTAAACTCTCCATCCCTGGCTGGAGTATTTAAACCTTTATTTCAGTTGAGGTGCTTTACAGTGCTGAAATTACTGGTGTAATGTTGTTCCGCAAATCCGGGGTGTGTCCCCCCTGCACACTCCTGTCTCAGAGGCAGCAGCATGGCACAGGTGAGGGGGCTGCATGTAACCAAGAGGGTTAACTGATGAGCCCGGGTGGCTAACCATGTACGCAGGTACACATTCACGTGCCTAGCCTGTATCAGGTGAGGGTAGGTGGGAGCCAGCTCCCACCCAGCCACCTGCTCCCCCTGCGCTGCTGCCTCCCTTAAAAGCCAGCTCCCCATTGAGCTGCCTGCCCCTGCGTGTAAAATGTGTAACTGCTGAGTCTTTCAGTGGTTGCTTGTTTACACAAATAGATGCATTTTAATGTCCCTAGCACAGGCCTTGGCAGACCCAGCCTCTGCTTGCTGGCAGGTGGCTTTGACTGCTTCCCCAACAGACACACCCTTCTTAGCCCCCGCAGCTGCTTCCAGGTTCTGATGAGGCCATGTCTGCATAGACTGACCTAACAGCAGTGCTGCATCCGTGCTAACCTGGCCTTGCTGCGGCCCAAGTGAGCCCCACACAGTGGCTTTGCCCGTGCACAGGGACCAGAGCTGTACTAGCCCTGGAAGGGTCTGTGTAGCCGCTGCACTGCCATGAAAAGGCATCCCCAAGCAGTGGCCGGTAATACCCGCGCCAGCAGTGCTCTGCAGCATTGTACATTCATCAGCTAGCTAATGCATCCTAAGCCACGTCCAGTCAGTGAATTGTTTGTCCAATAAACAGGCTGCTCACGCTCAGGTTGGAGAACCAGCTAATGTATTGGAACAACATACTGCCAAACAGCAAGTGTAGGCTAGTGCCTGGGAGCTACCAACTGGCCTCCTGCGACAGCCATCTTGGATTCTTAACCGAGCCAACTCGTCTGTAGCACAGGGACACAGGCTACATTGTGCCTTCTAATAGAAACTGAGTTTGTGCCTACGACCTGCCATTCGAGCAGTCTGTCTTTGACTGACTTCGGTGGAGGTAATAACAAAATACACAGGTGCTTGTGAGCAGAACAGGGATAATCAGATCTGCTGGCTTGGCTCCAGTGGAGGGGCACGTTGGTTTGGTCTCTGATCCTGCGCAGTAGGTAGCGGTTTGTGAACCCTCCTTCAAGAGCTGCTTTGTCTTAACGGGGTCTGGGAAATCCAGTTAAATTGTTGTAAAGCCATCCTGGTAAGAGTCCCTGTGGGTGCGAATCCTCCCCAGTCTCTACTGGTGCCACTTTCTTTGGAGGAGATAATAGCTTAGCCACAGAACTCACTGCTTCCCCCTGCTCAGAGCAAAGGGGGGCATGGTGGTGGCTTGCCCCTCCCTTGACCTGATGGAGCCCAGTGACTTGCCCTTGCAGCTGCATACAAGTACAAGTCAAATTCCCTTGCACCTGTTGAGGCCTGTCACTTTGGGGGCAGTGACAGAGCCAAGTTCTGCCACGGGTACAGCTTAGTAGGGGGTAGTTTGACTCTAGCACCTCAAATCAAAGGAGGCTGAGCCAGCCTGTAATCCAGCAGTGTCCTGCAATGTTCTGAGATTGTTCAAGTAGCTCCAAGCCAGCCTGGCCTGCTAATGGCTTATGCATCAGTCTGCTCTGCATTGCCGGCACTGGGCCTGGCATGGAAATTGCTTGTTGCCTTCTTGCTGGCCAGTGTGGCAGACAGATCTGCTCTTTGTGCCTGGTTTGGTGCCTTCTAGTGGAGGACCCCCAGTCTTGGGCTGGAAGTGGCCCCGTCTCTAAGCAGTCTGCCCCAATTTGACCCTCTCAGCAGTGCCCCGGAAACCCCCTCAATACAGGCGAATAAGGGTTTTTTCAGTTCACTGGTAATTCTGAAATCTAAATTTAAAAAATCATTTTGGGTCCGCTCCAAACCAAATTAACAAAATATGTCAGTGATGGGGGGGGGGGGGGAATATTTCATTCACCCCCAAAAGAAATGTTTTGATTTCAAGCCCTTTTTAAAATGTTTTGGCCTCATTTTAAAAATCAAAATGATCTGAAACAGTCAAATATTCAACTTAAATAATCCTAATGCAGATGTTGGTGGAAAACTGTCCAGTCTTGGGGCAGTAGCCCGGGAACCGAGGCAAGCAGAGGTAAAACCCGAACGTACAGCCAACATGCTGCACGAACGCCGTAGGCCCGTGGAGGAAGCTCTCTTGCTTGGCTGTACTGGCCTTTCAGGCCTTCATTGAGATCTTGGCCTGGTCTGGTGCAGACCCAGAAGAGATCTCCTGGTAACAGCAGCCCCGATCGCTGCTGTATCTGCAGGGAGCTCTTCCTCTTTTCTCCCTGACTTGCATAGGGTTGTGCCTGGGTTCAGATTGCTCACTGCAGCAGACTCCAGCTCCTTGGCCTCCTGCTGCATTGCACCTGGCCACGTTGCCCTGTTCGGCTGGCATAACGAGGCCATGTGGCGTGAGGCTGCCGAGTGACGGTCCCAGCAGTGCCGGGGGCGTGAAAGCCAGTCAGTAGGGAATGGTGCGTCTGCACTGCCAGGGCTGGTCAGGCCAGGCAGCAGAGATCCCAGTAGTGGCTCCTCTCTCACGGACAGGGCATCTGATTGCCTGGGGCAGATGGCCCAGGAGCCGTGCTGGCTCGACAACACTGTCGAAGGGGTTCACTGCACGCCTGTCAGAGGGCAGGCTGCAAGGGCTGGCAGTTAGTGTGCCTGCCTGGCCATAGGTTTGGGAGCGGTCAGTCAGTCCCAGACATCCTGGGGGCGAAGGGGTCTCTGCACTGAGCAAGGACAAATGGCCCAGGAATACTATGCCCCTTCTCCACTGACTCTGCAGAGCCCCCAGGGCAGAGTATTCTGTGGTCGCTGGACAGGCGTACTGTAAGAACGGAGTGAAGATGCTGGCAGCAGCTGCTCTTGGGGCTCCCTGTCTCGGGGCAGGTCCCGGCTAAGAGTGACAGGTTTGGTGGCATGGATCCGACTCGGCCCGCTCAAGTGGACTTCGGCTCCCAGAACTAAGCTCGTTAGAACGCGGCTCAGTCCGTCTGTTGTGGTGTGAAACAGTCCCCAGACTCCATTGTATTCATAGTGTGGCTGGGCTGGGAAGAGACTAAAAACAGCTGACTCACGGGTGCTGCTGCCAGTTGGAGAGGCTGCTCCCAGGCACAGCAGCAGAGAGCCACAGACCCGCACAGGCTCCCTCCTGCCGAAATGCTCTGCCCCATGGGGTATCGAATAGCACGGAGCGGACTGGAGGGGGAGTGGAGAATGCCCTAAATTGCGTGGCAGACAGTCATCAGACAGTGGAGGTGCTTGGCCATTTATCACTTAGGAGTGGAATCCGAGTCCTGAGGCAGAAGCCTAAGTGGGAGGAAGCAGGCTGGGCTCTTAACCCTGAGCGCTCTCCTTGCAGTGTAGTGTGTTGGTTTTGAGGTCGGTGGAAATAAGCCCTGGAGCGAGGCTCAGATCAGTTGCAGGTGGACTCCAGCCCTTCTGGCAACTTGGTACAAGCCTGTATAAATGTTGGGGCCTGTTAGGTGCATGCAAGTTGCTTTTTTTGGCAGTTGCTGTCTAGCTTAAAGGTGCATGGTCCAGTTTTCAGACTTGCCCTGCATTATAGGGAATGTTTAATCTGTTCTCATAACTAGGCACTCCTCTAGGCTGCAGCTATAACTGGATAGTGGAAGTGTCTCTGCTTCCCTGTTCTTGCATATATCATCAGTCTCTGGTTTGCACCCTCTGTGCTGCATCAGACACCGGCAAGGGAAAGTCTAATTGATACTTAAAATAGAGCAATGTGTGTTCCTGGGCTTTGCAACACAACAAATGTACTACATTTGACCTGACAGGTTTGCTTTTAAGTCTTGGCTGCTGGAACTGATGCTAATGCTGCATATTTCTCCTGCTCTCTACAAATCAGTAGATGTGCGTGTTGTGCGTGCTATCAGGTTACCCACTTGTGTGTACACTAGGCATGGAGGTTACAACTTTCTGCAGAATCTTCTAAGTCTTCAGCTTGTGCTGAAGCCTGATCATCCCCACTGACAGCCTGGCACATCTCCCCACAGCCTGCTTGGCTCAGCTCCTTCCTTGACCTTGGCCAAGGCCTGCTTCTCAGCCTCTTGCTTCCCAGTGCTGATCAGTTCAACCCTCTAGACCTGAGGCAAGAATGTGACTGCTGTTTGGTAAAATGGGGAGCTGAGGCGCGCTGCTGAAGTGACTCACTGTGATCTGAATTGGTGCTAGAGCCAGGCATAGAACAGTGCTGTGTTGTGACATGTTCTGTGCTGTAACTCTGGGCTCTGCTTTCCATACGAGCATGCAGATGGCCCCCTGGCAGCTAAACACCCTGCTAGATGAGCCCGTTAGCTTTCTCGTTGCAAGACACTACCTGGTATTAGGCTTCAGGGCCAACAGCCATTCAGATGGTAGGGCCAGTCCTATTGGAAAGGAAGAAAGCAAACCGGCAGCTCAAACAGTTCAGGCAAATGCAGTATCTACAAATCCAGGGCACCTTCTCCCTCAGTGCTAACCGCGTACTCAGCATTTGTGTAAAAGTCAACCTGTGTAAGATGTCTGGCTACATGGACGGGGGTGTGGTGTTACCAGAGAACTCTGCATAGTAAGTAAAACCAGTGCTTGCCTTAAATCTGGTGCTTTCCCATAGGATTGATGGGTGTGAGCTTGCCCCAGGTGTGGGGAATAATGGCTGCTCCTTTCAGCTAATGTGTGTGAGTGGTATTAATGCAGTCATATCCGTGTGGAACATTCTTAACCTTTGTCTTCTGCAGGGAGCTAGGAGGCAGAGCTGTGGGTGGCCCAGTGCGAGGGATGCAAAGTATCGGCTACTTAACTGATTGAGTAGTCGATGGAATTTCCATTGACTACTTGATTAGTCTATGGCGTGGGGGTGCTCCCGCTCGGCATTTTAAATGTAGTAAGAGCCCAACAGGCTGCTACATTACAGTGCAGAGTTGCAGCAGTCCCGGGGGTGGTGTGAGCAGAGACTGAACAGTCCTGGCTTGCATCTCTTCCCCTCCCCCCCCCTCCCCGCACCAGAGTACTGGGGGAACCAGCTTTTAAGCCAGCTCCCCCCAGCACCAGTTTCTGCTTCCCCCACCTTGCTGCGTCCGATAGAGGCAGCGGAGTGGAGAGGTAAGTGACTAGTCGAGTAGTTGACTAAGCCACTAGTTGCTTGCCTCCCTTCCCAGTGCTGTGTGCTAGATGGCCAGTGAGTCCCTGTCCCTGCATCTGGCTCTGCCACGTGGAGCAGACGTGGTGATGCTAGATGTCCCAGAAGAGATGCCAAGTGTTTTGCAGACGCTTTCCCAGCCAGGAGGGGTGATCCCTGTCACTGTTCTCCTGGCTGACTACTAGACAGGCTGCTTGCACTTGGCCAGGTGGTGAAAGTGGCAGCTGAGCTCTTTGAAGTGGGCTAGTCAGGACACGGGGCTTTCTCTGCAAGTTTGTTCCCACAACTGGCTCTGACAAGTCTGCACCATGTTCAGCATCTGCTGCCCCGGACATATCGCTTCCCTTTCTCTGCCCTCCCCCGAAATGTGCAGCTCCTAAGCTGCTGGGCCCTTGCAGTGCTGTTCCAGGGAGCAGCAGGCATAGTGGAGACATGGATACCGGTCTCCATGCCTGTGGCAACAATGTTGCTCCTTTTGCATGAGCCATCTTCTGTGTGCCTCTCTGCTTGGTGAACGGATCCGCCGGGCTGCTGCTTTGTGCATGGCCTCTGCTGTGCTAAAACATCTGCGCAGGCTGAGCACTGCTCACGCCCCCTCGGGGGTCCGTCTCTGCTGCCGAGCTTGGCGCTGTCTCCGCAGCAGGAGGTGGATGGGAGCAAATGCTCCTGACAGCTTCTCTTACTCCTTGTGAATCCGAGTGCAGGAGCAGCCTCAGCGTTCGATTAGCACATCCTTACTAGACTGCTAAATCGAACAGCAGCAGCTCAATCTCCGGCACAGTGAGTATAGATTCGGGCTGTGGCCCTGTAGTCGAGTAACCGATAAGCAAGAGCCTATAGGTTAATGCTATAGACTGCACGCGTCCCTGCCGCCACCAGTGAACTTTTCAGCAGGCAGGCCAGCAGCCCCGCTCAGTCCCGGCTGGCGCAGGAGCCAGGCCCTACCCCCGCTGCAGCGCTGCATTTCAAGTGTGTTAGGAGCCCGGCAGGCAGCCCAGCTCCGTTCCCGCTCTGCCAGGAAAAGGAGCTCAGACCATCCCCCCCAGACAGGGGCTGCTGCCGCCGCATGCTGCTACCTCTGTATCAGCACTACAGGCCTGCTATGGGGCTCCTGCAGAGCCTCCATTGTGATGCTGTAGCAGAGCGCATGGCTCCCCCTGGGGACCAGGTGCTGGGAGGGGTGTAGTGTCAGAGTGGGGGTGGGGGGCAACTAACTGCAACTCCAGGGGCTACTTAGAACAGGGGCGGGGAACCTTGGGCCCAGGGGTAGGTTGTGGTTCCCCAGCTTGCCTGGATCTGGCCCCCGAGGCTCAGGCCCCCCCACACTGGCAGTCCAGTCCCCACTGTGCCACTACAGGGCTGGAGGGTACGTCTACTAGCCTGGGGCCCCCTAGGCTTTGGCATGTGGGGGGAGTCTTTTTCCTCAGTCGCGGGCCGTGTCAGTGAGGGTTGGTTTGTTTTGCTTCTCACTTGAGTGCAGCCCCCGACAGATTTTTCTGTGGGTCAGTGGGCCCAACCCAAAAAAGGTTCCCGGGCCCAACTTACAAATTCGGTGACAGGAGCACAATTAAATATTTGACCCCCTCAGCTCTAATAGTAACATGTTCTCACATCTTGGGTCATCTCACTTAAGAGACATTGGTTGTTTAAAATGTTAGTGTACAGTCTTACACTAACCCTTGAATGCAACAGTTGAAACACCTGTAGAAAAATCTAGTTGACTTTCCACTGCCCTCTTGCAGTTCAAGTGTGGAACAGATGATTTCACGTGTGGAAACAAGGCCCTGTGAGTTAATATTGCACGTCTTGGCTCTGAGGGCGTTAAACTATTGCAAATAACCTAGAAGCTGACCTTACTGAGTAAAAGGGACACTTCCATGTCATTATAGTATTGCCAAGTCCAGATGGTCACACCATGATTTTGACTTGCCAAAACTCATGAAAGTGGCTTTGAAATCACAAGACTGAGAATAGTTTTGGTGTCTTTATTGGCTGTCTCCTTTCTGAACCTTTATGTACTCGGGTCTCATTTTGAAGCTTTTGCCCCAGCCACAAGGGCTAAACTTCATTTTTAAGAACGAGGGCTGAAATCACCAGGTCGACTTGTCTCCAGGAGCTCAGGTTTTAGCAACAGTCACTGAGACTCGTGACGAACTCAGGAGAATTGGCAGTGCTGCTTTCACTTCTGTTTAAAGGCTGGTTACTTTCCAGAAGACTCTTAAACACAACACCCCAGTGCTGGAGCTGCGGGTCTCACAGGAGACCCGCTAATGCCAAGAGAATTCCATGTTTGAGATTTGGGATGAGACACCAGAGGACTGCTGTAGGCAGGGGAAAATAAACAGGCCCAGGTGCTCTGGGCAGCCCGTGTACAGTGGGAATCTGTACCACTGCTGGCTGTTCCTTGGGTTTTGGCCCCTCAGTCTCCTCCTCTTTTCTGGACAGAGGGTTAAGCTTTCTTCAGTCCCTTGCAATCTCTTCAGCAGCCCCCCTCCCAGCAGAGCGATTCCTGTTTAAAGTAAGAAAGGGCTGGGACTTGCCTTTAATCACCCTGCCTCTGTAAACATAGCACTGACTGCTGCCCCAGGGAGGCACGGAGAGCTCCTCTGCATGCAGAATGCTCCTTCCCCAGTTACTAACTCTGCCGGGGAGCACACCTGTACGGAAGGGGGGCTGTGCCCCCACCCCTCAGCTGGCACCCTGATCAGTCTCTGGCAATGCTGAGCCCTGTCGATTGGAACTGGAGAGCAGGCCAGGACCCAAGTACAGCGCAGACTGCATTTCTGTTCTGGGGGATTTTAGAAAGTTATGGACAGGCCATGGCCTGGAAGCAAGACTTAAATTCACGGCCTGTGACCTATCCATGACTTGCGCTCTCTACCCCGATGGGAGGGGGGGCTAGCCCCAGGTGTGCTGCCTGTGCTCTGGGGGGGGAGGATGGCTGGGGTGGGAGGCCTGGTTGGCAGGTTCCCTATCCAGCTCCTTGTTGCCTCTGGAAGCGGCATCGTGTCCCTTCCTGCTCAGACTGCCCCAGCCCGGCTGCCCCGGCAGCAGCGCAAGTCTGGAGGCCTGGAAAGTCCTGGAATCCATGACTCCTGGGAGCACTGACAAAACGTCGCCTTAATCGTAAACAAGCTTGGGAGTCCTGGGGGTGATGGCATCTGGTCCTGGCTCCACCTATGGAGCCGGGGCCTCTGGAGTACAGCCCTGGTAGCTCTCAAGGGCGAGCAGGAAGCCTGCACTGAATAGCTTCACGCAGACAGCACAAATGGCTTGCAGTCTAGTGCCCGCAGGCAGGCAGTAGTCTGCAAGGTGAGTGCTCGGGAAGTCCCTGACCTTGGAGCAATGCTCAGAATGAGTTTGCAGGATTGGGACTTCGGCTCCTAATGTGCAGGATTCCACTTAGTTAACCAACTCTGTGGTGCAGAGAAGTACTCAGCCCGTCTGGAAATTCTCAGCCTCACAGTCCAGATCTTACCTGCTAGGCACTTACCTGGGGAGCAATCTGTAGGCAAGCCCAGCTCCACTACAGAGAACTGGGCAGGCCAAACAAAGGAGGCAAGTAACTACCCCCCTTTACCAGGCTCCCACATACCCAAGGGCTGTTAACCTGAGCTCTGATGGGACTGTCACCATGGTGTTAATCCCCCGAAGGCTGGAGTAGGCGGCCCTGGTAGCGCCTTGGTGCCGTTCCCTGCTGGCGGTGGGGGTTGCACATGGCCCCCAAGTAATACAACTTTCTGCCAGTCTGTGTCACAGGGAGGTCAGCAGGGATGCATTTGGCAGCTCTGAGCTTGGGCGGCAGCAAGAGCCGGCTATGCATCAGAGCTTGTAATGTTCAATGACTAATCAGATTTTTTTTTAGACTCTAACAAATTCAGCTGTCTTCCCTGAACAATGCCCGAGCTGTATTGCTTTCAGACGTGCCACGTGACTTCCGAGAAGCCTGAAGCCATGCGTGGGCTGGGACACATTCTGTCCAGCAAATGGGTCCAGCTCCCCCTCGCTGTGGACCTTAGCTTGTCCTTAATGACTGCTCCTGCCGTGCAGTGCCACCTGCAGCGGTCAGCACTGTTACTGAGAGGCCTTTGGGGCTGCTCGTGCTGGCGGCAGGCACCTGGTCTGTGCTGGCACTCCTGCTGCTCCCACAGCTGGTGCTGAGCAGTGTTTGCAGCAGAGGAGAGGCCTGGCAGACAAGGCTGGAGAGCAGCAGTGGGCAGCCTGCAGCCCATTGCGGTTCTGCGGACCACGAGACCTTTTGTTTACTGCACTGGGTTGCCAGACTCTGCTGGTTTTTGGCAATGTAGGGTTTTCTCTCCTGGCCTTACAAGAGTGAAGGGAGGTGCGGGAGCCATGCATGCCCTCTGCGTCTCGTCCGAGCGCTGCTATCGCCATTCCCCAGCCAAACTGCCCGGTCCTCAGAGCAGTCTTGGGTACAACAGTCCCGTGGCCCACTAAGGTGGAGGGCTGGTCATGGGGCCCACTGGCTGCTGTAGCGTTTGGGCTGATGGAGGCTAAAGGGAATCAATGCTGAGTAGCACAAAGTCCCCTCCCGGCTGCTGTAGAAGGGCAAGGCAAGCGAGTGCTGTGCAGTCGGTACCTGGCTCCAGCAGCCTGAGCACCCAGAGCTGCAGGCAGGCAGGTTCCTGTGCCGTAGGGCAGAGATGGTCGAGTAGGGATCCCCACAGGGCTGCTGGGAGGCATCGGCTCCTCTGGATCAGGTTCTCCGCCTGGGGGCTGAGCCTCGAAGGGCAGCAGGACGGGTTTAGGGGTGGCAACAGGGCAGTTGCCTGGTGCCTCATGCCATAGAGTCCCATGAAGCTGTTATGCTCTTTACCTCTCGGCACCAGGGCTCAGATGACTCCTGGGAGGGGCACGGGGGTGGAGAGGTGAAGAAGCACTGCCCCAGGGACCATGCACCTGCTATGGACGCAGCAGGGTTCCTTCCCGCCTCTAAACCTCTGGTGGGGCTGGTGATGGTGCAGCCCGGACCTCTCTAGTGGGTGGGTGGGAATGAATAACCGTTGGAATACTCCAGCCAACCACTAAGATTTGCATCTTAAATAGCCAGGCTGCCTCTGATTTCTAGCAGAGTCTCTTGCCACTCACGTGTTCAGCTGCAAGCAGGCACTGCACTGTGCTGACATACCCGTAAATCCAGCTTCTCCTCCTTTGGAAAGAGGCACCTCTGGTCCTGGCCCGGCAGGGCCGTAGAGGGGCCGGACTGTCGGCCTGCTTGTTCAGGCTCCAGGAGAGGGAAGGCGAGATTGGTCTGTCCTAGAACTAGAGCCAGTGTGTTCAAACGTTTCCTGTAACTCTGCGGGGTCTTAGTCCGGCCTAAGGAAGGGGTGGGGTGGTGGCCACCTGACCAGTGGTGAAGGCTGCCTTTCTGGAAGCCAGCCCAGAGCAGATGCTTAGGTAGCCAGATGGGAAATCACTGCAAGCTCCAGACAAGCTATAAATGCTCCAAACCCCTGAGCTGCTCTGGAAGGGCACTGCGGAGCCTTGCCCGGGTGCTACCTGGCCCTGACTGATCCTGTGCTTGCCCGAGGAAGGTCTCCGGGAGAGGGGGAGAGGCGTCCAAAGCTCAAACTCGCCTGTGGAGCCCTGCACCGGGTGCTGGCGGCAGTTTCAGCCGGCTGGTGGGAGCTGCTCTGTGGGACTGGGCGTTGCGTTGTAGCGGTGCAGTCTGGCACGGCAATGGGAGGTGGGGGGGACGGCGTGGTGTGTGCACACCAGGGGGCCTGCCTCTCCGGAGATGGAGACACGGGGCGATGGGCAATGTCAGTGGTGACGTGCGCGGGACTGTTGGCTGGCTTCTGGGCACGCGCCTATTCATCAGCAGGCTCTGGCAGTGTTGGTAGCCAGGGCAGTGGCAGGTACGTGTCTAGCCGAACGCAGTGCAGCGTTCGTGGCCCCTGCTAGGTAGCCAGTAAAACCAGCCCTCCTCCTTCCCAGCTCTGTGCAGGGGGGCGTCTTCCCGTAGGGTGATGCCCAGTGTTCCACAGGGCAGCGCCGGGGTATCCTCGATGCCTTGCGGAGACGCGCAGGGGTAACTTCCCATCCTCTGCTGGCATGCAACATGTCTAAGATCAGGCAGTTCCGCTCCCAGTGCTGGTGGGGCCTTGGCACCGGTTGCCCTGCCGGCAATATAAAATGCCTGTGGCCACCCAGGCCGGCATTGCTGATTCTGCGCTGTGCACATTAACCAGGGTGCTGGTGCAGCTCAGTGTTTCAGGGCAGCCCAGCAGGTTTTCAGGAGCCCGCTAGCTTCCAGACACCGCCTGGCCAACGGGGATTGGAGGAGGCCCCCCACACCACCTCGCTAGACTGAGCCAGCGTGGTGCACCGTGGTAGAGCCTTTCTGGAGGGCTGGGTCCCACATGCTGATGGGCGGGTTTCTCTGTCCTAGTGCTCAACATGCTCAGTAGCCCTCTGGGGAATGTTCTGGGGAAGCCCCCGCTGGGCTTCCTGCCTCTGGACCCGATTGGCTCCGACTTGGGCGAGAAGTTCCCCACGCCGACTCTGAGGAGCTCCCGCCTGGACAGCCGTGCTCTCCTGGACTCCCGCTCCAGCAGCCCCTCGGACTCCGATACCAGCGGATTCAGCTCGGGCTCCGATCATCTCTCCGACTTGATTGTGAGTTGGGTCTTTTGCCTGGCCCCTCAGGCACCACTGCAAGACCCCCGGCTCCAGCCTGAGGCAGTAAAAGGAATGCATTGCTCTGTTCTCCCATAGCGCCTCGCCCGAAATAAAACCTCCTTGCTGGCTCTGCTGCCCTCACCCCGGGTTTGCATGCAGACTGGCTTACCCAGCACCCACCCCCCCACCCCGCGAAGGGAGCCGACCAGTGAGCCAATTGTTCCTTGAACAATGGCTGTGAAGGGGTAACTTGCTGCTGGGATTATCTTTATGGCATGGCTCAGGTGGTCCAGCCCCTCAGCAGCAGTTCCAGGACACCCGCTTGTCCTGCCGACCTGGCTGCTCTCATTTCTCCTGTGTAAAGAAGCTGCTTTGATAAGGCTCAGAGCTAGTAATGGAGGAGAGGGGCGGTGAATTGGAGTGGGGGTTGCCCTTAATTGTTGAAACCAAATAGTCCTCAAGTATCTGACCTGTAGCTCGTCTCAAGTGCTCACTGTCTGCCTGCTGTATTCCCTTCAGACTGGTCCCGAAGCGGCCACTGGCCTCTGAATCTGCCCCACCTCTTAAATGGCATTACACAGGGTTTTAAAAAATCGGACGCTGATGGGACTTTGCCACGTGTCACCAGTTCCAAAGAAAACGGGGGTCTCTACCTGAACTGCAATTAACGCTTTGGAAAGTACTTGCTGTGCAGTGCCCTGCTCCAAGAGCTAGGAACTAGCTACGGGAAGGGGGAGTTAGGACTCACTGCTTTGGGTACCGTGGCTGAAGTCTGTTGGGCGATAGGTTATCTGCGAGTCCGGTTGCCTGTGGCCTAGCTGGGGGGGCGGCTTCTGTGGTAGCAGTCTGAGGAAGGCTTTGCAGCTCCGGCCTTGTCTACACTGGCACGTTTTGCACACCAGCGGTTCTCTCTGCAGTCCTGGCTGTTGGACATCGCCGGCTGGAGGACCTGCCTACCTCCTGTGTTGCACTGTGGTAGCACGCGGAGGCCACGAGCCGCGCACACAGTGCAACTGCAGTCCCAGTAGCAGAGAGCCCGAAGGCAGGATCTGCCTCCTGCAGATGGAAACCCCCCCCCGGGGGGAAGGAGCAGCCCAGCCCAGTGTCTGGGCCATGCAGTTATTCCTCAGTGCCCTATAGCCCCCAGACTCTGGCTTGTGTAACTGGGCAGGAGTGACCGACACAGACCGCCCCCGGCAAGCAGGAGGCCTGCTTGCTGCCTTGTCACACTTCTGGCCTGGGCTGTGCACGCTGTCCCTTTGGAGCAGCATTACCGAGCACTTTCTCTTGCAGTCAAGCCTTCGGATCTCCCCGCCTCTGCCCTTCCTGCCCCTCAGCGGTGTGCCTAGGGACCCCATAAAGATGGGTGCAGGATCGCGACTGGATCAAGATCAAGCTGCACTGGCTGCAGTAACTTCCTCCCCAGCCAGTGCCTCGAAAAGGTGGCCTGGGGCATCTGTGTGGCCTTCCTGGGACCTGCTGGACTCGCCGGAGGACCCTTTCAGCATTGAGCGAGAGGCCAGGCTTCACAGGCAAGCAGCAGGTGAGCTGGGCTTGGACCTCCTCGCTTGGCATTCATATAGCATCCCGGGCTCAGACCACGGCTCTGCTGGGTGCAGCGCAGGAAGGGGGTCCTGGCCCTGAGGGTCTCCGCCTCGGGTGGCTTGAGCTCCTGGCGCACAGGAGCTGTCGGCCCTGGCGCAGAGGAGCATGGCCTGGCTGCAGGGGGTGGTGCTGGGTTGGGAGAGCACTGCTCTTTGCCGTTCTGGCTTTGCTACCACCGGCCTCCCCGCACTGGGGCTGGCAGGAGAGCAGCCTGCTCTGGGCCCGTGTTTGAGTGTGGCAGCCTCCCGAGAGCGAGCCGGGCTGGGAGCTAGGCAGAGCTGCTCTGTTGCCTGACCTGGCTCCGGCTGCTTCTGTAAAGCTGCTTTTGCGTCTTTTTAAGCTGTGAACGAGGCCACCTGCACCTGGAGTGGGCAGCTCCCTCCCCGGAACTACAAGAACCCAGTCTACTCCTGCAAAGTGTTCCTGGGGGGCGTGCCATGGGATATCACAGAAGGTGAGTGTCCCCTGCGCTCCCTGGGCTGCAGATCAACAGGAGCCTAACCTGCAGCTGCTAAGCCCTAGTGCTAGGGAAAACATCTCCACGCCCCTTCCCCCTCTGCCAGCTCTCCTCCACAGCCCCCGGGTGGGCAGGCTGTGCGCACCCCGGGCAGCACAGAGCTTTCGGCACACCGCTGGGCAGCTGGCGGTACCTAGAGGTCTCCAGAGGCTTTGTCCCCCCACGTACCCAGAGACGTGTCTAGCAAAGAGCTCCCAGGCCCCGAGCAATGGGGGTTAATCCCTCGGTACTCCCTTGGCTCCGGGGCCCTGGCTTGGCATGGTTCAGTCGGACTTTACTCGGGGTGTGTGACTAGACCCCCTGAAGTCGCTGGCCGCTGCCAAAAAACCTAACTTGTTGGGGGGCCTGGTTCAGGCACAGATGGCGGCCTTGGCTGCAGCCCGGCTCCGCTCGGTCCCTCAGGAGTGCTGGTGATGCACACGGGCGTGATCTCTTCCCAAGGGGCCGGCTCTCCCATTGCCTCTGAATGGGCCTTTCTTTGTGTGCAGCTGGACTGATCAACACCTTCCGTGTGTTTGGCTCCCTGAGTGTGGAGTGGCCTGGTAAGGACGGCAAGCACCCTCGCTGCCCTCCCAAAGGTAATATGCCCAAAGGTAATAGCGACATGGTAGGCTACCTTTTTCCCATGCTGTGTTATAGCACTGATGCTGGGCTGACATGGCTGCATGCTGGTGACTAGATGGACTGAGCACTGCAGGGTGAACGCGGCTCTCCAGTGTCCTGCGCACGGGGCACGGGACCTCTTCTCTTCCTGAATCTCACTGTCTGGAGACATGGGGAGCACTGCCCAGCGCTGGGCGGGCCTCTGGCCTGGGACTGGATTGCACTGCAGAGCTCACTGTGACCAGCATAGGCACCCCGCGCTGGCATGGGGTATCCGGCGCAAACGCTGACCACCAGATGTTGTTAATCTGCCGGGAGCTGAATTGTCCCCAAACCGTCTGCCCGAGAGCCAACTCCCATGCGCCGGGCTAGCGGAAGGGCTGCTGGCCTGGCTCAGTGTGGTACTATTGATCAGTGTTGGCCCTTAGTGAAGCATCTGTCTGGTCAGCGAGCGTAGGCCTCTGGGTGGATGCGCCCTAGCAGTGAGGCTGGTCTGCCGGGAGCATGTTGTGGCCAGAAGTTGCCCCTCACACGGTGCCGGCCCCACCACTTCGCTGGCGAGGGGGAGGTTGAAACCGATTCCACGGGACACCTGGAGCGCTGGTGCAGCTGGAAGGACAAAGCACCGGGCTGAACGCTGGCTGCTCCTTTCAGGCTTGCGTCCCGTGGAATGGGCCCAAAGGGCCCCGTTCCAGTAGGGTAGCTGGGGGCACTGACAGGCTTGTGCTGGGGTTGGGTGAGGCCCCCCGCATGAGTGCTGCTGTTCTGACGGGCCACTCCGCTCCCCAAGGGTACGTCTACCTGGTGTTTGAGTCGGAGAAGTCCGTGCGGGCCCTGCTGCAGGCTTGCTCCCAGGACCTGCTGAGCCCCGACGGCCTGAGCGAGTACTACTTCAAGATGTCCAGTCGCAGGATGCGCTGTAAGGAGGTTAGTGGCCCTCCGCTCACCCCGGAGCGGGGCACCGCTGAGCTATGCCCGGCATGTCTCGAGCCAGGCTGGGCAGCCACCCGGCTGCCTGCTGGGAGACTCCTTGCCAAGGAAGCCTCTGCAGCCAGCCTCCTGCCCCCACTTGCTGACCTGGGTGTTAATGCAGAGCAGCACGTGACCTAGACAAAAGGCCCTCGGATGCTCTTTGCTCAGCCCCCCTGCCCCCTGAGCCTCGTGGTCCCAGCAAGATGGGGGTGGGAGGCTCTTGCTCCAGGGAAGCACTGCTTAGCAATGGGGTGCACAGCAGGCTGCAGTGCCTTCCTGCAGCAGAGGCCATGCTGGCGGGGGAGGTGAGGACTGGCACACGGAAGAGCAGGGCTGCGTAGCCTTTACGCTAGGAGCTATCCCGCTGCTGTGAGCTTCTGAGGTTGGGACCCTCCCTTGTGGGCTGGCGGATTGAGCGGGGACCCCGGGCTCTGGCCTCGTGCAAGGGGCTGAGCCTGTTGGAACACATGTGACATGAGCCTCCTAGGAGAGCCAGCCTGTGGGGGAAGGGACTTGGGGGCCCCAGATCTTCCTCCAGGCCTGCCTGCTGCTTGCAGAGCAAATGGCCTTCCTGCACCATGCTGTTCCCGCTGGCTGGGGCTCAGCTGCTGTCTGGAGAGCCTGCCTGCATCTGGGGCTTGGGGATCTTGGGGCTGGCAAAGGTTCAGCCCGTATCGAGACAGGAACCGCTCTCCCATTGCCTGGCCACTGGCACCTTCAGGCTCCGATTTAGCTCTGGCAGAAGCCTCCTTGGAGCCTCTCAGCTGCCTGGCAGTTGGCAGAGCCGTTCCAGCCGTTGGTCTCTGCAGGGTGATGAGACTGGGCAGTAAACACAGGCGCAGACAGTGGGTAGAATCCACCTCATCTGGCTGCTTCCTGGCTGCCTGCCCCAGGCCTGGAGCTTTGGTTCAAGTGTAGGGCTGAACTGGCTGAGTAAGGGGCAGAAACCTCTCCTGCTGGAGTAGCCCATTGTGCCTGATGCAGTGGTGGAAATGGGGAGCGGGTCCCTTCCCTTGTGGTGGGGCAGTGCTTCGGCCCTCCCCCGGGGTGGGCGGCTTGTGAGAATGGGGCCGAGCGCCCTGAACTTGGCCTTGAAGCCCAGCAGGCGATGGGTAGGCAGGGCCCTGCGGCGAGGCCAGTGTGTCCGGCTGTCAGAGCCTGGTCTGTCTGCAGTGGACTCTAGCTCCTGGGCGATTTACCTGCTCACGGTTGGTTCCAGGTGCAGGTGATCCCCTGGGTCCTGGCAGACAGCAACTTTGTGCGCAGCCCATCCCAGCGGCTTGATCCCAGCAAGACGGTCTTCGTGGGGGCCCTGCACGGGATGTTGAACGCAGAGGCGCTGGCAGCCATCATGAACGACCTGTTCGGCGGGGTGGTCTATGCCGGGATCGACACGGACAAGCACAAGTATCCGATCGGTAAGTGTCAGAGCCCTGCAGGCTGCATGTCAACTTGCTGCGCCCTCGGGCAGGGAGCAGGCCAGCCCCTCTGCGGGCAGGGAGCAGGCCAGCCCCTCTGCGGGCAGGGAGCAGGCCAGCCCCTCTGCGGGCGTGGCGCGCCCTCGTCCCGGGTGTCCCTATCGCTGTCCCAGGGACAGGCCTGCAGTTCCTGCTGGAGGGGCTGTTCTAAGCATCCCCTCTGCTCGCTGGGGCCAAGGGGGCTGCAGTCTGCATGGGCGATCTCCGCTCCACCCCCTCAGTGAGGGTTCCTTGTGGACCGCGCTGGCTTCATGCGGCTTGGGGCTGACAGGAGTGAACTCTGCTCCCAGCCCCAGGGCCGTGCCCTATGATGGGGAAAGGCGTTTCTTCGGGCCAGGCTCCACAGTGCTGTGCTGAGCGCCGCAGGCTGCTTGGACACGCCCCGGCCCAGCTGTCGGATGCCCCGTTTTCTGATGTTCTCTGCCTCCCGCGCTCCTCCCGGCTGCACTTCCAGACAGGGGATCTCGCTGTGCAGTTCCCTGCAGCACCCTGGGGTAGGCCCCTCAGCTCCGCCCCTACTGTGGCGTGGGCGGCAGCTGGTGTTGTGCTAGGCTCAGGGAGCCAGGCTGAGACCCTGAAACCTGAGTGTCTTCTGCTCCCCCTGCCGCAGGGGGGCTCAGCCAGTCTGTGGCTACAACCCCTAGCAGGGTTGGACTAGAACTGGCTCCCGGGCCGGTGGCCTCTCCTCCAGAGGGCAGCATGGCAGGTAGAAGATGGCACCTGAATCCTCATCACCTGCACCTCTGACTGCAGAGCTCGGCCCCTGCCTCTTCCGCGCTGGTCATGGGGGTGCAGTCGGGCCTTCAGACCCAGATCCCTCTCCCTGGGTCAGCCCCCTTCGGTCCCCCGGCATCCCAGGCTCCGCCTCGTGGGGGACAGCCCTACCTGCCATGCGGATCCCAGGCTGAGGGGGTCTGGCTTCTGGGGAGCCTTTCCTTCATGCCCCCAGAGCTGACACTGAGACCAAGAGGCCCACGTGGGGGAGGGGAGACCTGCCCCCAGCCTTTGAGGGCAAGTTGCTCACTGGCACCAGGGGCAGAGTTTGACACAAACCGAGCCCACTTTGCTCCCCTGTTAATCTGGGCGATGGGGGCCAGACTCCCAAAGGGGAACTCAAGCCAGCCCTCGTGCAGGGACACGGGTACCCGCGCTGGAGAGTCACGCAGTGGAATGGCACCTAAGCCATGACAGCCCTGGAGCAGGAGTGTGTGTGTGGCGCGAGCGGCACTGGCCAGGCGGGAGTGGTCCTGTCCCATGCATGCTGGGAAGCCCTGGGGCGGACAGGAAATCCCCATCCCCCAGTGACAGGCTTGCTCCCAGCTGCTGTCGTAGGGCCCCGTGCCCTAAGGCCTGCCTGTCTCAGCGTCCGCTTCATGCTGCCGTCTGGTCACAGCAGGCTGGGCATGGAGGAAGACAGGCAGTAAAGAGCTGCCAGACCCAGGCTGCATGTGCACCACTTAGTGCCCTGGGACCTCCGGAGACCTGGCCTGTGTCTGTGGCCTGACCTGCAAGTTGCCGCCTTGTTTATTGGCCGTCACGGGCCAGGTCTCGCCCCAGCTCCCTCCTTCGGGTGTGGGAGCTGCCAAGTGGCATTAGGCACCAAGAACGCTCTCGCCTGCCCCCTTGCGCCCAGCGTGCTCAGGCAGCCCTGCCACCTGTACGTCGCACGGCCGGAGTGGGTCTCATTCCGCTTGGACTTTGGCCTTGATCAGGTGTGAGAGTTCCCAGCATCTGGCGACACCCTGGGGAGCTTACAGCAAAGCAAAATACATACAGCCCTGTCACCTGGGCCCCCTGGCGAGCTGGCTCCCTCTGAAGTGCCACCGGAGAGGCTACTGCTTGCAGAGCCATGGCTAGAACAAGTGCCGGGTCAGGATCTGCCGTCTTCTCTGCTCTGTGGGTCTCCTGACCAGCCCTGCGTGGGGTTAGACCCTGACTGACACCAGGCTCTGGCAGCCTCCTCCCTTGGATCAAACAAGGTCTGTGGTGACTGGCCAGAGGAGGCACCTGTTGGCACTCGGCCAGCTTTGTCCCAGCAACCTACGGAAACATCACAACACGAATGAAATCAGCCCTGGGGGTCGTCGGACACAAGCATTACAACCCACTCCTCATGCCGTTTCCAGCCTCCGCACATCAGAAGTAGAGCAGCTCCTAATGGAAGCCTTTCTTCAAAGCCTTCCCATCAGACAGCTCTTGTTGGTGGGTGGGTGGAAACTGCCTCTTCCTAACTTTGATCACTGCTGTTTGATCTAGCGTGTGCTGCCAGGGACTCTGCCCAGCATCCGTGTGGCAGTGGTATGGCTTTGGGGAAAAGGAAGTTCACTCGGCTGGTCCAGGATGGTGTTTGATCGGGATTTTGTAGGAGGAGAGCTGGAGCAACAGACGGTTCTGGAGGGTGGTGGGTTCAGCACAAACACGTGGTATGGAAGGAATCCACGACCGGCCTGAGCTGCAGACGAATCCTTGGTATGAAGGCTCCTCTCAAAGAGCGTGAGCGGAAGAGGAAGATGACTGCAAGGGGGTGCTTGGTGGGAGTTCTGTTCGTGTCTGGCTGTGACCTGGGAGGGCTTTGCCACAGATGTCTGGCTGTGGGCCAGCCTCGTGCCGATCTGCTACGCAGCCACATGGCCACCAGTATGGAAATTCACCAAGTTCTGTATGTGGCCTCCAGCGTGCCCTGCTGCTCGCCTGAGTGCACCCAGGCCAAGATGGAGACTTGCGTATAAAATCCCCTTGTTCCGGACGCTCCCGCTTCCTAGCTGGAGGCGCACCGCTGTGAAAATCCTGTGGTCACGACTGCGTGGGTCAGAGCTCTGACTGGAAATACACTGTGCATGATCTGTGAGAAGCTCAGACATGCGGCGTCCGCAGTCGAGCTGAAACTCGACCTCCAGGTGACTGGAGCAGGGCGGGCGGGGCAGACTTGTTGTTCATTGACTGATAGAATAGTGATGAACACTTGTCAGTTCTACATGCTCACAGTGGTGGAGGGTGGCGAGGCCAGACAGTTTAATGGCAGAGGCTCAGATTTAAAAAATTGTTCATTTGACCTGTCAACTCCTACAAAGGAAATAACCTCAAATCAGACTCCTCCAATAGCTTCCCTGTCTTAAAGCCTGGTTATCACTGGCAAAGTTATTGCCTCAACTTGTTGACTAAGGATGCTGATTACAATCAGCCCTTCCGAGCCCAGCATGGCTAGCAGACACCTCTATTTTAGGAAAGATCCTGGCTGCAGACGCTGTCTCGGCCAGTAGGCTCCAGGAAGGAGAGTACCCTGGCAGCCAGTGATTGGTCTGGTTCTGCCAAGGTACCCAGTGCCGCCTCCCTGCACAACCCACCCTGGGGCAAACTCTGCCCTAACTAGGCTGAACTTCTCCTGTGCTATGGTGAGAGGTGCCCCCAGAGGCGGGGCAGAGGAGGCATAGCCCCGCAGCCAGGATAGAACACATGCCACAGCCCACTCCTAGGAGAATTAGGCCACCTGCTGGGGCGGCTTTTCCTTGGGCCTGGAAGAGCAGAGCCTGGAGATGCTGCTGTTGAGTTCTCAGGGAGGGTCTGGGACTGGCTCGGGAGCTGCTCGCCCTGCGGGTTCTCCTGCAGCCTTTGCCTCGGTGGCGCTAACGCTCTGGCTCGTTGCAGGGTCGGGCCGTGTTACCTTTAACAACCAGCGCAGTTACCTGAAGGCCGTGAGCGCTGCCTTCGTGGAGATCAAAACAACCAAGTTTACTAAAAAGGTGAGCGGCTCTGCTGGCTTCCTAGGGCCCGGCCGTCTGCTAGCTGGGGGAACCAAGCAGGAACCTAGTTCCGTGCTGGGGAGTGGGTCGGGTCTGTTCCTTGGACACCTCTCCTGCAGCTGGCCAGAGGCCAGGCGGGGATCCTCCCGGGGCTGGGTGGTTGGGCAGGTTCCCTCAGCAGGCACTTAGTATTGGTCGTGCCCGTGCACCCTGCACTAGAGCAGCCTCTGATGCAGCACAAGGGGGCCCTGTCTTGGAGCCCACTGGGCAGTTGCAGCGTTGGCTCAGCCTGGTACACGCCCACGGCATGCAGCGGGCACCAGGCAGATCTCCCTCCCACGCCTCTGGGACAGGCCCACTGGCCTGGGCGGGGGGCAGGGGAGGATGGAGACTGCACACCATGTGGCAATCCCACCCCGGCGTGTTACAGGAGGGGCCTTGCCATGTTTCCGAACCCGATCGCTGCTGCTGCTCTAGACCAAGCTGGCCGGGTGCTCAGCTCTGCTTCAAGCTCCTTCCGCTTGTCCTTGGGGCTGTCCGGTGTGGAGTGACTTGGTCCTTTTGGCTCTGCCTGGGGAAGAGCCGCTCCAGCCCCTGCGGCAGCTGGCTGGGAACCTGGCGGGGGGCAGCTTCCGGACAGCTGGAGAGGCTGTTCCTCCAGCCACCGTGGGCCTGGGAGCCAAATGCAAGAGCTTGTCCTCGGCAACAAGGCCCCTTCCCCCCGGCCTGAGCCTGTCTGGGAGAGGTGCTGAGGGCGGAGTCCCAGGTCGCCGAGCTGCCTGCGCCCAGCCAGAGCAGCCCTGCTCCTGCCCGCTGGCCTGCCGCCCTGAGTCCCTTCTTGCTCTCCTGCAGGTTCAGATTGACCCCTATCTGGAAGATTCCATGTGTCAAGTCTGCACTTCCCAGCCGGGTCCCTTCTTCTGCAGAGACCAGGTAACATGGCCGTCCCTTGCCGGCCAGAGCAGGGATTGCTCACACCGCCCGCCCTTGGGTCGACCTGGGGCTGCCCGCTCCAGTGCCCAGTAGGGCCGGGCCAAGGGGACCAGTGCGCTTGGCGGAAGACATGCTGGCCCTGGACAGATTCTCTTGCTCCTGTGCAGATGCCTCAGACCCTCCCCTCCCCCCGAATCCAGCTGCACGGTCAAGGCCACTGGCCAGCACTCAGGGCCGGGGATGAATGTGCACATAGGGGTCCCTTTTACAAGCCCAGGGTGGGCGAGGTGCCCTCACTCTGCATGAACAGCCCATGTTTCCCCTGGCGGCAGCGTGATTGGCCACGTGGCACTCAACCCCGGAGCCCGTCCGGCGCGGGGGATCCAGCCGCCTGCACCGCCCTGCCTGCGTGGTGGCAGCTTTGTAAGGCTGGTGCAGAAACGTGGGTGGTGCTGGGCTGCAAGGACAGCGTGGGCGCGATAGAATGGGCAGCAGGCTGCCTTGAGCTTGCCAGGAGCCAGAGCCGAGCCAGGCTGGTCTGCAAACAGGGTGTGACTCTAGGCTGTGAAAGCCACCCTGTGCTCACTAAACCCTGCTGTGCCCCCGGCGTAGCCGTGGCCTGTGCCGCCGGCAGGTGCTCTGCATCTTCAGCTTGGCAGAGGCTCTGTGTCCTTGTGTTGGCAGGGACAGATTGCATTAGGGAATGGAGCTGCTTGCTGGAAACAGAGTCCAGGAGTCACTTGACCTGGCGCCTCAGTGGTACGGCTCTGGATGGAAGGGTTTCCTGTCCAGTGCGCTTCCCGAAGCAGGGCTCTAGGGCCAGGCAGGAAGTGCTAATTCTGGCTTTAGATTAGACTCCTTTTAAACCTCATTTAAATACTGACTAATGCAAGGAGCCAGCCTGGGCCCCTGGAGAGGGATATCCCAGCCTTCCCCCTTGCTGTGCCCTCCCAGCTCAACAGGCGGGCTGTGCAAGGACCCCACAGAGGCTCCTGCCTTGCCCTCCCCTGCTGCTCTGCTAGGGGCTAGCTGGCTCATCCCAAGCCAAGCTCCCCTTCGGGAGAGACTCGGTTGCTTGCTGCCATCTGTTGCCCTACTGCTCAGCTGAGCCCCATCCATAATCCTGCCCCTCTCCCCGCAGATCTGCTTCAAGTACTTCTGCCGCTCCTGCTGGCACTGGCAGCATTCCATGGAGGTCCTGCATCACCACCGCCCACTGATGCGCAACCAGAAGAACCGAGACTCTAGCTAGAGAGGCGGCGGGTGCCCGGGATCTGCTGCAGTTGCAGGAGAAAGTTCTTTTGTTAACCTGCCAAGTGGAGAGCGCACGAGCGTGCCTGCCAGTGCCAGACCCAGCCTGGGAACGCGCTTCCTGAGGACTAATGGGGAAACCTTACATTCACGTTTGCACTTGCTGGTCTTTCTTTGTTTCTGCACTAATGCACAGTGAATTTTGTCGGGTTTTGTTTGGGTTTTTTTTGAGGGGGGAGGGCCCCTCAAACGATTCTGCAGTTCCCAGACTTTGGTTCCTCGTTTGCTGACGACAAGCAAAAAGGGCCATGTATTGAGAAGGTGTTGATGCAGATGCCTTCACCTAGGTTTTTTATTTATTAAAGGCGCTTTTTTACATTCCTTGCAATACTGATGGTAATAATGCAGGTCTCATTGGCTCCATTTTTTTGCAGTTGCCATACAGTGCCTTTCCATTCATTTAACCCCCATCTGAACGGCATAAACTGAATGTTCAGCTGGCGTTTTTTACTGTAACAACAAAGGAGACTTTGCTCTTCATTTAAACCAAATCATATTTCATATTTTACGCTCGAGGGTTTTTACCAGTTCCTTTTTACACTCTTAAAACGGTTTTTAAGTCGTTTGAAACAAGAATTTTTCTTTCCTGGCAGCTTTTAACATTATTGCAATTTGTGTCTGGGGCTGCTGGTTAGAAGACAAGTTTCACAGTTGTGAATCGAGGGGTTTGCAACAAGGAAAGGACAGGATTTTTGGATTTGAAACTGGACCGGATAAACGATCTGAGCTGCTGTATATAGTTTTAAATAGTTTGTTGCACTTAAGTTGCACTTAAGGGGGGTTGATAGAGGTTTTTAATCACAAAGTCACAGGACTTAATTTTTCTTTTGTAACTGAGCTAAAAAAGGGCTGCGTCTTGGTGGGCAGACAAAGGTTCATAGGAGCCCTTTCTCTTAGAGGGGAGAAGTACCTTTCCCTTTGTTTAAGAAATGAAAAAAGCAACAGTGCGGTCAACTGAAATGCTGCTGGGATTTGAGAACTTGATATTTTATTTTTGACTTTCCCCTCTATTGGAAGCTGTGTGCCAAAGAACCAGTGTCATATTTTTTTCCCTTTTCCTGCTGAGCTGATGTTGCATTGTTGCATATCCCAGCTGCTCTTGTGGGGTTTTTGTGAAGCTGTGTGAAGTCTCTACCTCATTGTAGTATATGCAGGCAAGACTGCACTCTCCTACAGATGCGTGGAGTAAGCTGTGGTGTAGTTTTTGGCACATAATAAACACGTTGCAGCAGTTCTTGGTCTGCCTTTTTAATGGGGCTGGGCATGGCCATGGGAAGCGGATTGAACAGCAGCGGTGGGGGCAGGAAGTCGGCCGCCTCTGCACTGAAGCAGCAGGGAGACCCTGCTGGGAACTGGCTTGGGGTAGGTAACTCCTGGGATTGCAGTTCAGCAGAGCAATCAGCCAGCTGAGCTGTGGTGCTGTACATTGCCCTAGAGTAGAACAATAGCGTACCGGGAGCCTAGCCTAGGGATAGGCCTTGCCGATCCAGCCACAACACTCGTGCACAGCCTGCGATGTTGTGAACAGACCTAGCCACCGGTGTGACATTGCTAGCTGGGTAATTCCGCTGCTGACCCTGCTACTGCCCCTCGGGCATGACTGTGCTACAGTCAGGGCGGGAACCCCCTTGGGCCGCAGGAGCAAGCTGGGCACCAAACAGGCCTTGGGAGACCAGATCACAGCTCTCTCTGGTCCCTACCAGAAACAGCCTCCTGAGCCCACAAGTGGGTCCTGGATACAGGGAGGTTTCTCCCCCCACACCCACACATGGTCCCTTTGTGGTGCTGGGCTCTAAGCTGCTTCCCTCCGGCCAGTTACTGCAGGCCAGGGTTGCAGTCTTCTCAACACTTCCAACACGGACTCTGGAACTTGTCTGGAGGTGCCAGCTGCATAGAGGGGTGGGCTGGGACCTCTGAGGCGAGGAGCATCCCAGCTGTCCCCTATGCTTCGCTGGAGACGTGGGCATGCGGGGCCTGGGGCAGCAAGTGGCAGGGTCGTACCCACCCACTGTGACTGGCTAGCTTCCTGCAGGGCACAGGCCAAAGCCTGCAGCCCACTCTGCAGAGGCTCAAGCCAAGAGAAGATGACCTGGCGAGAGGCCCTAGTCTGGACTTGGAGATCTTACATGCTGGGATTCCACCCGGCAAGTCCCTTCCCTGCATGGTCACTTCATATCAGCCCAGTGCCATGCGCTGTGGACAGAATTCAGAGCGTCTCCCCCAGGGACCAGCACGCCCGGCTGTGAGTTACCACTGGCTCCCTGCTCATAGCCGTGGGTACGTGGGGGTGTCAGCAACAGGCTCATTTAACGGGCGCAGGGGTTCGAGACGCCAGTTGAATGATGGCACCAAAGGGCTCCATGTGAATAGACTGTTAGAGCCTCCTCACAACCAGGCAGCTGCTCCCCCAGAGCCTCTGCTCCATCCCGCAGCCACTCTGGCTGTGCCCCTCCCTCTGTAAGACACGGGCTGCCGTGTCAGCAGGGTCACCCTCTGCCGCTTGCTTTGTCCCTGAGCGACTTTGCAGGCCCAGGGCTGGCCCTTGGCTCACAGCGGAGCTCGGCCTCCTGCCTGGAACTTGGGGGCTGCTGGCTGGGGCCCAGCCCCCTGTCGCAGTGCTAAGAAGGTGGGGCCCAGCACAGTCCCCCAAACTCTGCATGCGCAACCCACGTGCCGCTTGCTGGGACTGGCCTGTGGAGAGACCTGGTGCTACTTGGCAAGCTGGTCTGGGGCTGCCTGCCCAGGGTGTCTCAACCCTCTGGCCTTGAGGCCCAGCTGGAATCAGGTGTCAGGGCTGCCAGGGTGGGGAGCGTGCAGTTTGCCAGGCCGGCCTTGGGTGCTCTAGGCTGCACTGCCTGGTAGCAGATGTTGGAGGGTTAGTCTGTAATCCCATCGCCCTGGAAAGAGGTTCCCCAGGGGCAAACCCCGCCCCAAAGATGGCCATGGCACTCCCGGGGTTCCTGTCTGCTTGCCCCCGGAGACCTTGTCATGGGCGATTGGCTTGGTGGGAAGCGACCGGCTCGGTGCAGGGGCCTCTGCCCAACCACCCACTGCAGCAGCTGCAAGGCCACCAAGAGGCTGACCACATTGCCTGGGGCCGTCGCAGACTGGAGCGTGGGGACTGGGGGGCTCCAGCCCCTCGGGTGTGCTGAGAGACATCAGGCTGCCCAGGGAAACTCAGTGGCTCCTTGTGGCTCTGGAAGGGCAGAGAAGGCCCTGGCGGCCTTGTGCAGGGAAAGGGGCACAGCCTGGATCTTCCAGGCCGGGGGGGGGAAGCCCCGACCACCAGGCAAGGGAGGCTGAGCGGAGCCCACCTGTTCCCTCCAGCCACTCCAAAAGGGGGCCCTGCCTCTACCCCAGGGAGTGGAGCAGGAGCCTCCATCTCTGCTCCAGAAAGTCTGTGTGAGCCTGGAGCCCAGGAGCTACTGACCAGTCCCCCCTTCCAGCTACAGTGTCTGAGGGGGTCCTTTTGTCCTGGGCCTTGGAGCAAACTGACCCACAGTCCTAGGGGGTGGGTGCAGGCATA
Source organism: Apalone spinifera (assembly GCA_030068395.1). Classification (NCBI taxonomy): domain Eukaryota; kingdom Metazoa; phylum Chordata; order Testudines; family Trionychidae; genus Apalone; species Apalone spinifera. Next base: position 4,850,298 of record JANRFK010003836.1, on the reverse strand, counting down.
TGGGGCTTCCCTCCTCTTGCAACCTCACAGGGATGCTGGGCAGGGAAGGAGTGTACATGTATGCACACAGACACCTCCACCGCTACATCTGCCTGGCATAACCCCTCCCTTTGTCTCCTTGGCCCAGGTGGGGACTCTGGGCTGGAGCCAAATGCTGCTGGGCAAGCGGAAGTACTGAGGTGGCCATGCCACAGGGAGTGAGCGAGGGCTTGGGCAGGCTGCCACAGGCTGGTGAGCAGGGCAGGTGGTGCACCCAT
>JANRFK010003836.1:4839507-4849941 GCA_030068395.1 Apalone spinifera | reverse complement strand
GTGTTAGGCCAGGCCTAGCGTGCATGCCAGGGTCCCATCCGTTTCCTCTGCAGGCTTGGGTGCTAGGAGCTGCATGGTCAGGCTGGCGGGTTTAGTTTTCTGGAGGAAATTGCTTTTTGTTACAGCCTATGCAACCCTAGTGGCTCCTTAGGAGCTTACCAGGAGTGCTTTGAGCAGGCAGCAGAAAAGGATAGGTTTGGCTGTTTCATGCTGCGGTGACTTGTTCTTCTTCAAATCTCCTAGGGACGTGTGCGAACAAAGACCGTGAAAAAGGCCGCCCGGGTCATCATTGAAAAGTACTACACCCGGCTGGGGAATGACTTCCACACGAACAAACGGGTGTGCGAAGAAATTGCTATCATCCCCAGCAAGAAACTGCGCAACAAGATAGCTGGGTAAAGCAGCTGGGACACTTGGTGGCCTTTTGTGGAGGGGGGGGGGGTTAATTTGACACATCCTAGCTCTGGAGTGAATTTCATTCTCAGGCTTGAGGGGTGAAAAGAGATTCTCAATCTCTTACACAGGTGTTCATCAGGGACGTTTGTTTTGATAACCTCAGTAAATGCATCTGAAATCTGAATGCCCCATTGCCTTGCTCTGGCACTGGGGCCATGGAGTAAGGCTCTTGGCATGCAGATACATCTCTAGTGAGCTTGTTCTGAATTTTGAAGGGTAGTTTCCACTAGATCAATCATAATTTTAGAAATATAATCTCCTGACTATTTACGCATCAGGAGAACTGCCTTATTTGGTAGAATAAGTAACACGTGCTCTTTAGTTCTTACGCAGCAGTTAATTGGGATGTAAAATCCTGTTTAATCGGTTAACTGATTAAAGGGGTGCAGGAGAGCAGGTGGGGAGCTGCTCCAGCCCCCACCCGTTAGCTGGAATTGGTAAGCATCACCTGTTAACCTTTTGCATCCCTACATCTTAAAAACATTTTGCTTCTGGATAACTTGTCAGTTGGCTTTTGGATGGCCGGCGAAATTGTTGCTTACCTGTACTTACGAATTACAGCTAACTCCTTGCTTAATGGCAGTGTGCTCATAGAACCTTCCTTACGTCCTGATTCGGATTGACGGGAGTCTGTTTCTCTGCTCTAGCTGAGTGTCGGTCCTTTCTAGCGTGGCTGTTTTCATTATGGTTTGGCTTAAAAGATTTTAAAGTCTTAGCTCAGGATCGATGTGTGTTTGGCTTTTTAGTGCTTTGAAACCTGCATTCGAAAGTGACTCTGGTCTTGTCTGTGGCCTGGTCATTGATAGTGCAGGGAGAGGAACTTGTGAAAGCTTTTTCCGTGTTTGGAGGCCTCATCCTCATTCCTACCAAATCCTGTAACTTTCAGACATCCTTGTTCCTTTCCTCCACCACTCTCAGGAGGCAGGACAGGAAGGCCTGCTGCTGCAGCCGAGTTCCTGTGGTTTCTGGCTGTGAAATGGGGGGGGGTTCAACCAGGAGACAGACAGACAGCTGTCTCATGCCTCACCTCTCCCAGTATTAGGGGCGCGGAGATGTACAGCCAAAGGGTCGAGCTGTTGAATATGGGTAAAGTATGGAAGGAAACGGAGTGCCAGTTGATCAGTTTCCGGCTTCTCCCCACAGGTATGTCACTCATCTGATGAAACGTATTCAGCGGGGGCCTGTCAGAGGTATCTCCATCAAACTGCAGGAAGAGGAGAGAGAGAGGAGGGATAACTACGTTCCTGAGGTAAAGTCTCTGGCCATACCGGGATGCACCTCAGGCCTGCTCTGGCAGGCAGAGCAGCTTGTCCTGCTATTGTGCTTTCCAGCTTCTGCCCGGCTAGCAGAGGGACCTACCTCCTTTCTGCTGAGCACGCCAGCAGCCATGGTCTCGCCTTTGTGGAGAACGTGACCACGACTGCATGGCCTGTGGTAGCTGTCAGTAGCGCCTTCCGAACATATCACCCTGGGCTGGCACTTGGGAGAAGGGTCCTGGGTGACTTGTCCTCTAAGGCCAGAGGAGGCCAAGAAGTCCTGCTGTCTAATCTCAGCTGTGCTGCTGATTTGTGCTGTGGGGCAAATACCCTCGGCCTGTTTTCTGAGCGTAAAAGGTGACAAAACGCCTCCCTGGGTGTAGGAATTCCAGTGCCATACAGACTCCGGCACTTACCCTTGGAACGTCCAGATGGGGGTGGGCTTTCCTGAGCTCTCGCTTAGACGAGCAGCGGGAGAGCAGGTCCTTCCTTGTCCTTGTGTCACTGTGATTCATCCAGCAATCTGATGGCCTAGCCCCCCGCTGGGTTTAAAGGGCTCTTGTCCTGAACCTGCATTCGAAAGTGACTCGGGTCACAGGCAAGACCGGGTCATAGATCCTGCAGGGAGAGGAGCTTGTGAAAGTTTTCCTGTGTTTGGGGGGCTCGGTGGCCATCCCTGCCAAACCCTGTAACTTTCAGACATGCCTCACACCCTCATCTCCAGCCCAAAAAGGTGGGTGTGGTAGGTGGCCTCGGAATCTGGCTTTCAGCAGCACCATGAGCTATGAAATGGCAGAGAGAGCAGCCAGCCAGCTTCAGGCCTTGTCTTCAGTGTGCAGTTCACCCAAAGCTTGGCACTCTATGAATGGCAGTGCAGGAAACCCCTCACCTGGAAGCTTCCCCCATTGCTCCCATTGGCCAGAATCACAGCCAATAGGAGCAGCAGGGGGGGCGGTGCCTAAGAGCGGCAGGAAGTGCAGGACCCCAGGTAAACGCCCCCATTTCCCTCATGCCCAAACCCTTCACCTTCACCCCCTCGTGTACCTCCAGCCCATTCCTTACACCCTCCCAGCACCCCCACTATAAGCCCGCTCCTGCATCCAACCTTCCCAGACCCCACACCCAGTCGGCTTGTGCATCCTGCCTCTCAGCCAGGCCTCGCACTCCAACCCCCGCGGGACAAAAAGTTTGAGAACCACTGGTGTGGAGTTCTGTTGTCACCAGAAGTAGTATGAAAACCAGGTGTGATGCCAGTGAGTGTCACGGGAGCTGTGATGTCACTGGGTGGGCTGGGGTTGTTCCTGCCTTATGGCTTTGCAGATCCTTTCTTGCCCTGGGAGTGTGGGTTGCTACTGTTCTAGTCCAGGATGTGCTGGCTGGGTAACGCACCATGTAGATGCAAGATGTCTGTGCCTGCTCTTGCCTGCCTCCTGATAGTATGTGACCAGTTCCCGCTGTGTTGCCACCCATGTGTCCCATCACAGGAATATATGGAGAGAGCCTCAGGGTCATTGAGTCAGTTCCTCTGCAGTTACCAGCAAATCACTTTCTTTTCTCGGATCTACCCGTGAGGTGTCTGCCTTCCTCAAAGTTCTAGCTGGCTCTGAGAACTTGGCATGGCAGGGACACAGGACTAGCAGTGCTAAATCTCAGCTCCTCCCAGGGCCCTCTCTGCCACTGGTCAGCTCCCAAGGAAGGTGTACATACTCTGCCTGCCTTCTGGGCACAGAATGTCCAATTGCTACACTATTGCAGCTATTGACTTGGTACATGGGTTTCCAGGGCAGGACTGGCTGGTGTCAGCTGACAGAGGAGAGTCTTGATGTAGCTCTCATCCCATTATGGCACCGAGCGGGGAGATAACACGTGTGCCTACGGCATGAGTGTCGTGTTCTGTAAGACCCTCTGGGATTCCTTTGGGCAGAGCTGCTTGCAGACGCTACAGTGAAACCAGGCGAATCTCTTGCTCCGTTTATTGGACGAGAGCCTGCAAGTGTCATTTCGTGGCAGGTGAAAAAGAACTATTTACCCAGAACCCTTAATTTACAGGAACTTGTGGCTGGCTGCTGCCAGCGCCTGCATTCGGGCTCTGGGATAGTCAGTGATAAATGCTTGAACGCTGGAGCAAGAGAGTCTCGGGGCTCGCTGTACCATGTTCCCTGCTTCTTCCGGGCTGCAGGGCTGCTTTCACAACTTGACGATAAGCTAGGTCTGTCCCGGGGCGCGGGCGCCCTTTGGCCCTGCTATAAGGTCAGGACATGGAAAGCTTGCAGATGAAGCAGATATTTGCAGTGGATCCAAGGCGAATGGGCCAAGCTCACTTGGGGATGTTACTGTTTGTGGCGAGTTTAATCTGACGTGTGGCTAGCTGTTGGTCTTCCATGAAATAACACTGCTACAAAAGGCTACAAGTCCAGGCCTGGGCCTAGTGCTGCGGCAGGAGTGTAGTGCAGTGCATTGTGATCTCACAACTGGCCCCCCAACCTCAGTGAGGCCAGTCAAGAAAGTCAGGCTTGTGCGCAAGTGTCTGCAGCGTCGGGGCTGGAATTGACGTAAGAATGTCTCTGCCGTACCAGTCGGCTCAGTGGTCCGTCTGTCTCGGTCGCCACTGGCAGCCGCCTATCTCAGTGGTCTGCTCCTTAGGGGTGTGAGCTCAGTCACTTCACACCAGAATCACTCCTGCGTTACCAGGGAAGTTATTTAGCCTGATGCACTGAAAAGCTTCCCAGTGCCCATTACGCACATGGGCCAAAAGTTCAGCAGCTCCGCTGCTTCGTGTCCGGGGCTTTGGGAAGGAATCGCACCCTCATGTGGCTTGGGGGCACCGGTCCCATTGCCTGCAGAGTGAAAACCACAAAGGGGGGAGCGTGGCTGGAACGCCTGGGCTATTGGCTTGTCGATTTGGTGTCTGAGGGGCTGTTGCAGGCAGAATGCTATGGGAGTGTGGCGCTTGTGTCTCAGGGCAGAGGATGTTTTAAGTGTGAGTCTTCCTGGCAGGAATGTGATATTCTGGCAAGGGCTGAGAAACACGGGACTCAAGTGGGGGTGGCCATTCATTCTGAGGGTTTAAAGGCCTCATTGACATCTGGGCACCAAAAGTTTGACTCCTGCCTTCCGCGCCTTTTCAAGCTCTTTCGGGTTGACTTGGACTGGCCACTGTGCTTTTCCTGGTTCTGAGCTGGCAGGGTGATTCCTGTGGCTGCTGGCGGCCGGCAGGCTGGTGAAGTCCAGAGCTGAGTCCGGAGGTACAGCCCCAGGCTCCTGCGTCACGGGCAAACAGCCCCCGTTGTCATGCACCGGCCTGGGGCAGGAACAGCGTGGCTTGGCTGTAGAGAGGTGAGCTCTGCCTCTGGCTGGCTTGTCGTATGGGAACAGAGAGGGCGGTCTCCTAGGTACAGCCAGAGCGGCGACGGTCCTGTGTGCGTTGGGGGGGCGGCTGTCAGTGCTGAGAGATGATGCTCGTCTCCCTTGCAGTGTTGTATGGCTGGGCTCTTTGTGCACATCATAGAGCTCTCCCCACAGTATTTATGGGCTGGGTGGAGACTCAGCACTGGGGTGCCGGGCAGGGGTTCCCGGTGCAGGCCGGTCCCTGCGCAGCTGGCAGTTTGAACTCCTTGGTGCACAAGAAACACTTGGCTTAGCTCAGTGCTCCTCCAACCCTTCCTTCCCTTGGGGACTCGTGAGTTCAGCTGGACCCGCCAAGCTGGCACCATGAGAACAGCCAGCGCTCCCTGGACTTGCAGGGACCCACTCCGGCTTCTTCCCGCCTTTGGGTGGGGGCTGAGCCGTGATGGGACCCCGGCGCTGCAGGTCGTGTCTGACAAGGTGCCTCCCTCTTCCTTTTCCCCCGGCAGGTCTCTGCCCTCGACCAGGAGATCATTGAGGTTGACCCAGATACTAAGGAAATGCTGAAGCTGCTGGTGAGTGGGCCCTTCGGAGACTGGCGTGTGCCTCTGCCCTAGCGTGGGGGCTCTGAGCCGTGGGAGCGGGGTTCAGACTGCAGGCACTGGGGAGCCTCCTAGCAACAGCTGTTGGGGGACTTGCTTACAGTGTTAGACCTGGGCCAGGCTGGCCTTTGTGTTGGGATCGTTCTACACTGTCCAGAGAAATACCCCCGTGCTGCTTGGGCAAGCAGTATGGGGTCTGGGGCTTCGAACTGAACGGGGGAGTCGCCAGCGGGCCTGAGCATGACCGGGGCCACTCCCCTGCTAGAAGCCCCAGCAGCGGGGGGAGGGGGAAGGACGCCTGGTGAGGACCTGGCCCTGGGGACGGACACACGTGCTCTCTTCCCTTCTCGCCCACCCTCAGTCTCTTCTGTATCAGCCTCCGCTGCCCAGTGTCCGGCCCGGTACTCCCCGAGCTCTCCTGCCTGCCCTGTGCGGCATGCAGCTCAGAGCCACTGGGACATGTGCTCTGTACAGAGCTGGGCTCAAGGCCTCCTGCTCCTGATGTAGAGCACAGCTCGCTATGGAAGCAACCAAACCATGGGAGAGCCTGTGACATTGCCTCCACTCCAGCTGCTGGCTTGTCATCTCCCTAGTGGTCACGTCTCTGCCCCAGTCAATGGATACGGATGTGTCCCCACCCCTGTGTCACTTGCCTCTCCCAGGCCCTGCGGCTCTGCCTCCTGTCTGAACAGGCTGGAGGAGTTGCCCTGGCATTGGGGCAGACAGGCTGGGGGAGGGGAAGGGGGCAGAGCAGCGCTTGGATCTGGAGGCCCCCTGCCTGCAGTGAGGAAGGGGCAGGCTGACATGCTGTGTGAGCTGGTGTGTTCTGTCTTCCAGGACTTCGGCAGCCTGTCCAACCTACAGGTCACGCAGCCTACGGTGGGAATGAACTTCAAAACCCCCAGAGGAGCCCTCTGAAACTATTGCTGCACTGTCGCTTTTCCAATAAACATGGGAACCCAAACCTGGTGTCGGCCTGTGTGCGAGGGGCGGAGGCTGGACTGGCCCTTACCACGGCAGGGAGTGGCGCGGGCGGCTTTTCGCTCCATGGGAACGGTGGGGTGGGGTGGGGGCTTGGCCGCTGTGGCTGACCTGGGTTGCCGTTGGCGCATGCAGCGTCTGGCAGCAGAGGGCGATAAACGCCGTGCATTGTCCTCCAGCCTTGCAGAGGAGTTTGGTCTGGGAGGGTGGCAGCTACGCCCTGTCCCTGCAGCACACTTGGTTCCCGGGGCACCTGCCGTCTCCACAAGAAGCACTGGCATACGTGCCAGTCTGTTCTGTGATGGTTCTGCTGGTTTACCCCTGCATGGGCACTGGCCTGTTCCAGGCCCAGGATCTCCCTGGGATGTCTAGGCTGGCTACATGCCCTGGCTTATCCCTGCCAGTAGCAGGTAAAATGCTGTGGCCGAGCCCGGGGCGAAGCTGTGGGTTTGCTGGCTCTCCCTGTCGCCTGACCAGGTGGGAAAGTCTCACCTGGCAGACCCCAACCCCACACCGGCTCCTTCACTCCTGGGATGGGCTGATCTCTGGCTCCACAAGCTGGCTCCTCTCCGGCAGTGGCTGCTCATATGTTCTGAGTAGTACATAGGAGCCGTGGGTCGCATGTGGCAGCCATCCTTGCTGAGACACGAGCTGTGCGATGCATTACTGTGGGGCAGTGTGGTCATGGGGGCTCTGGCTTGGGACTTCCTGATTGTCCTACACCCCCATGGGGAGGGGCAGCTCCACCCACACTTCCCCCACTCTGGGGCGGTGTAGAGGTAGCGCCCTGTGCATCCAATAGCATCCGGCGCTAGTACCAGTCGGGCAGGTGGGCCCGCAAAGGTCAGCAGGGGAGGGGGCACTGTGCACACACTGCTTTCTGTGCTACGGCCTGTTGCACTCGGGTTTGCAGTGCACAGGGCCGGTGGCTGGGCTCCTGGGGCTGGGGGAGGCTCTGCTTGGAGTGTCTGTCCCTCTGCCCCTTCCCTGCAGCTCCCCTGGGCTGTCAGGTTCTCTGAAATAGGCTGGTGCATCCTAGTGGGGGCGCTCTACTGTCTGCTCCACACCAACCACCTGCCCTGAGCAATCACATGACCTGCCCGCTGCCCCCTTCCACTAGCCCAGCTACCGGGGCATGTCCATGACATGGAGGCTTCAGTGCATGGCTGCTGGCGAGTCCCAGAGCCCTGCCAGGGCTGGGGAGGACATGGGGAAAGGAGCTGCCCTGGATTCTCTGGCTGCTCGTATGTTGTGTAGTAGAAAGATCTGTTGCCTCTGGACAATCCAAAAATAAAAATGGGAGTACTGGGGGGGCCATGCCTGAGCTGGGCTGTCCCCTCTGCCCGGGGGGGTGAGGGTGCACTCGGGGGCTCTGACCACTGCTCAGTGAGACACTACAATGCAAACCACGAAGAAGTAGCCCCCTTCTTCAAAAGACACGTGGGGTGAACAAGCCCTGGGAGTTGGCAAAAGGACGAGGCTTCTACAGTGTCCCCAGGAACCTCAGGAGTTACTAGTCCCAGGCTAATTCCTGGCTTCGGAGGCCAGGAGGCAGCGGTGTACGCCCAGCTACAGGCCTTGGTGGAATGAACTCCTGTTTACGTTGGTGGAGGAGCTCTAGTTCAATCTACAATGCTGGTGGCGGTGAATTCGCTGTGACTGCTGGTAAAGCTGCTAATTCCCTTCCCCTCGCTGGTGTGTTTCCAGGCTGGAAGCGGTTAGCCCGTTATCCAGGCCCCTGGGGGCGGCTGAGTTCTGCCCCCAGATCAGGGTATTGCCAGGTAAAGGAGGTTTGAAAACCTCCATCCTCCTGAGAGGGTCACTGGCCGCGGGGCTGGATGGATATCAGATGCGGGCCTGGGCATGGTTGATTTTCCATTTCCTCCGTCCCTGGGAGCTGTAGGTGTGGGGTGCGCACTGCCCTGGGGACTCAGCTACTAAACTCCTGTTTATAGTAACCCTTGTGGGCACCAGGCTGGAAAATATCTCCACAGTGCGACAGTCACTAGCCTCCGGCGCTGGAACTCCAGGCAGGTGAGTGGCTGCCCAGCAGAAGCCTTTTTCACTCAGGGCACGGCCCCAGGGTATCTCTGGCTGAGGGCGGCTGCCTGCGTGTCGCCTGGCACCGGCTGGGTCATGCTGACAGGCTGGACCTCTGGGCTTCTCTAGGAGCTATGGGCTGGCCGCAGGAATCCATGCATGAGCCTCTGACCCAGGCAGGGGGCTAGAGGACATGCGCCAAATGACCCCTCCATGCCTGTGCAGGCTGGGGAGACCTGGTCTGTCTGGCCTGGGTTCTGTGGTGTGGCGTGTGGAACGGTCTGACACTGGAACGGCCCAGCCACATTCCCTCCCTCCTGCTCGCGGCCAGACGTGGCGGGGTGTCTGTCCTGGCGGGTGCCGGGCTGGAGCACGGAGTCCGTTGCTGCTACAGCCCCAGGGGCCTGCTGCAGGGAGAGCAGGGGGCCTGTTCCCGGAGTGGCCGTGGTTGTGAACAGGGCTCAGAAATGACCTAGATTCATGGCGGACAGGTCTATCAATACTTATTAGCCAGGCTGGGTAGCGTGCGGTTTAGCCTCTGTTTGGCAGGGGCTGGGAATGGATGATGAGAGGAATCACGTGATGGTTCCCTGATCTGTTCCCTTCCTCCGGGGCACCCGGCGCTGGCCACTGTGGGCCGACAGGACCCTGGGCTGGATGGGCCGTTGGTCTGACCCCGTCTGGCCGTTCTTACGGGCGCAGGGCAGGTCTGAAGAGCTGGGGTCCGTGAGCCCCCTTGAAACAGCCGCCCTGCCCTGCACCCGTGGTCCTAGTCGCTCTGCAGTCCTAGGACTGCAGCTGGGCCGGGTGGCGGCTGACCTGGGGCCGGGGCTTGTCTTTCAGGCGCCCCAGGAAGCAAGTGGAGAAGGAGCAGAGGAGGCGAAGGAAGAGCTGCTCCTGCTCCGAGGCCGGCTCAGGCAGGTGAGCGGCCGTGTCCCACCCTGGGCTCCCTGGGCACTGCATCCCATGGCTACCTCGCCCCACCATGCACTGGGCCCCAGCTGGGCACATCCAGGTGCCAGGCCAGCCACTGCCCTGTTCTGCCCGCCCAGCAGTGGCAGTCCCCGCTTGGGGTCTCTGGGACGCAGTGCCCGGCGCGGCCCCTGCCTGCCCAGCGCCCCTCGCTCTCTTCCAGACCTGGGGGCCACGGAGCAGCAGCTGAAGGCCCAGCAGCGGCTGAGCGAGACAAAGACCCAGGAGAGCCGGTGTGTCTGGGCCCAGCTGGAGAGCAGGGAGGAGGGAGCCCAGCCCAGCGGTGCCTAGGCCCTGCGTGGGGGAGACGGCTTCCAGGGTCGCCCCTCCCGCCCTGGGCCGGTGCCGCTAACCAGCCCTGCCCTCCCTGCTCGCACAGACACGCCTGGACGCGGAGCTGAGGCGCCGGGACGCCCACCTGGCAGAGCTGGACAGGCTCCTGCAGGAGAGGGCGCGTCTGTGGAGGGACGCGGCCGCCCAGGTGACGGCCCAGCCGGCTCCATGCCTGGCCCTGACCGCAGGTGGCTTGGGCCTGGGACTAGTGGGGGGACTCAGAGCCAGGCCTCACCCCGCTCCTCCTGTACCAGTGCAGGGACCCCGCCCCGGCCAGCCGGGCCGCACGCTCAGGGGAGCTGCTCCCCTCCGGCGCGGGGGCAGCCGCCGAGGGGCCGCCGGGGCCGCCAGCAGGAATGGAGCTTGGGGCCGGGCCGGCAGAGTCCATGCTGCCACCCGGAAGGAGGCCCCCCCCACACACACACCATGCTTGGCACCCTCGGCCGGGC
>JANRFK010003836.1:4810372-4822867 GCA_030068395.1 Apalone spinifera | reverse complement strand
AACCTCTCCTCATATGGGACCCGTTCCAGACCCCTAATCATTTTAGTTGCCCTTGATTCAGTCACAGAATCTTGGTGGAACAGCAACACAAAAGGAAAAACACATCCAGGACTGAAAAAAGCAGGCGTGGGCCAAATGAGTTGTAATGGCTAATGAGCAATATCTCATTACCTGGTCTGAGGCTAGATTTCATTTCCTTCCATGCAGTGTATTGAATTGGACCCTTGAACTGCCCCATGCTCAGTTTGCGGCTGACGAGTTCACCCGCAGATAAGGTGGCTGATTTTTGCTCCAAGCTGCACAGGGGTACAATACATACGGCCTGTTTGCTTGTGTATACAGTGTCTGGTAAATACAGAAACTACCGAGGCACTAATGCTGCAAACAAACATTGCAGCCTCTCTGGTAAAATGTTAGTGTTTGTATCCCCTTTCTTCAAACATTCTAGCAAACAAGTACAAAGTACACTTTGTGAAGTGTCACCAGAAAAGTTATAATCTGCTGAGTATTATCTTGTTATAATGTGTGCATCAACATTGTGTGTCGAGTTCTGAAATGCTGCTATATGTTTGTAACTCAACCATGTTGTGAGTCTGAGAAACGCCCACTGGTTAGCTCTTCAGGAATAACAAAGGAGCTGTAAACAAAGCGATTCCCAAAGACGCTTCAAATGGCATGTGGGCAGAAGGTCCTTGCAATTCATATGAAGGACTGCTGGCAAAGCACAGACATGATGGGACTGCCTGGTCCCAGGCCACAGCAAGAATATTTCCCAGCAAAAAGAGTCAAGATATAAAAAGGGAGAACAAAGGTCCCTGGCCATCTCTCTCCTCCTGCCCCTTTGCTAGAGTGGTGAATTCTGACAGGAAATTTTGAACTAAAGGACTGAGGTCTCCAAAAACCCAAAGAGACATATAGAAAACTAGCAGATTTAACATCCAGGCTATTATTTGGACTTACAAATTCTAATTCGGTAGTGTATTTTACCTGCTTTAACCTCTAAATAACACATATTTCTTTGTCTTAGCTAATAAATCTTTAGTTAATTTACCAAAGAAATTGGCTTCCATGTTGACTTTGCTGTGAGATGCATTGCCGGGGTGACAGATGACTGGCTCTTTAAGGCTGTAAGAACCTAAAATGGTGATTTGGGGCTTTTTATAATCTTTCATCACAAACATCCAGTTCAGCAGGGTGGGAATACAAGCTGGGGTGTCTAAGGGGACTCTCTGTGGTAAGTGAGGATAGTGGGGTACACATTTGCTGCTGGTTTGGTCACATCTAATTATAGACTTGTCTGCCCACTTCACTGACAGTCTGACTGGAGACTGTCTCTCTCTGCTGTGACCCATACCAGATTCTGTAGCAGGGGCAAATACTCAGGATGAGCCAATCTGAAACCTGAATTGTCACCAAAACTGAATGTCCAGTGGCAAAACTAATTCACAGCAATAGAAAATGGACTTTCACACCCACTCTTTGTTGATTAATTGTACACGTACTGCGTGATTTACATATGGCACCAACCTGGCCCCAGCACAGACTCCGTTTTCTGAATATTTACATTGTGCTGTTTGCAAACAATTGGCAGACCAGCAATCATTTGCTGAGGAAGTGTGTGAATAATTCTGAACTGCTACATTTGAGCCTTTCACTGTTTGTTCAGAAATGGCTTTGCCAATGGAAAGAGGCAACATTTCTCAGCTAAATGATTTGTGATGAACTATTTGCCCAGCTCTAACTTAGACTGAAGAATTCTATAAACTTGTACTTACTGTTCCATGAAGGTTTTTATGCCCTGGCAAAGGAAAGAAGAGAAAGGTAAGAAAAGGCATTTATTAATTGTAATTCTGCATGGCACGCATTAATAGCATTTAGAACCTCAGCAGCCAGCTCCACGTTGTAGTGGAAAGGAAACAGAAAGCTTTTTTAAATCTTTATTTCCTTTCTTGTACTCTTCCACTGGGACTTTCAAAGAGGCCAAAGGGAGTTAGGCACCCAAATCGTAAGGAAAGTCCTTAGGAATTGGGCACACTTCAGCTCCTTTGAAATGCTCAGCTTTTATTATAAAGAACATCAGAATCCTACCCTTTCTTCCTGAGGTTTCCACTGCTCCTCCTCCTCCTTATCCCCCAACCAAAATCACAATCCATTGGCTGTCCCAGTCTCAGGCTTGGTATCAGGGTTACCAATGAGGATCAGCCTTTCGGACAGCAGGGTAGCAGAACTCTTAACAAAAACAATCAGCCTATTTCCATGCAAGTCTCTTTCAGAATCTGATGACAGAACGAGGAGTAATAATTTCAAGTTGCAATGGGGGAGGTCTAGGTTGGATATTAGGAAAAACTATTTCCCTCGGAGGGTGGTGACGCACTGGGCTGGGTTCCCTAGGGAGGTGGGGGGACCTTCATCCCTAGAGGTGTTTAAGTCCCAGATTGACAAAGCCCTGGCTGGAATGATTTAGTTGGGGTTGATCCTGCTTTGAGCAGAGGGTTGGAGTTGATGATCTACAGAGGTCTCTTCCAACCCTCTGATTCTATGACAATTAAATTCAGGCATCAGCTGACAAATGATTCTACATAAATATTTTAAAGCTTCGCATTAGAGATCAACTGGTGTTAGAAATAAGGAGGTAGAAACCAATGATGGTGATTTTTCCAGTTCTCCCTCCCATATGTTCCTCAGATAGAATTTCACGCTCCCCAAATCATTACTCCACCAGTCTGCGCTAGAGTTTAAGTCGGGATTTCTCACAGTAAGGAAGTTGATAGACGTGTGCTGGTAGAGCCGGGACTGAATGCGTAAGACCATCTCCTTGGCTCGCTGCCACTTTTCCTGGAGCTTGTTTAGATTTGCCTCCATTTCTAGGAGGAGAGTTTTCCCCTCCTCTTGCAGCTCTTTCATTAATCTTTTCTCCCTTCCATGAAGGAATTGGTGGAGCTTCAGAAACTCTAAAGAAATGTGCTGCTGAAGATTACATTTATTCTTCTGTAAAATACAGACAGTTTGTTAAACAGGGCAAATATCTCATACTCAGCAGCATTAGATGAAAACACGGACTCCATAACTAATCGTTACCAGCCCATAAAACTCAAGTGACAAATCACTTGCTTCATGCCTTATACCTGCCAGTGTATCCTGTGATACCACTTGTATCTTCTTAGAGGACGGCAGAATCTGCTTTACACAGACAGATCCTTGTCTGCCAGACTACAGATGTTAATCAGACTTATCTAGACCAGAACTTTGGGATTTCTGCGGCCCTGAAGGTCCTTTGCAACCCTACATTTCTATGATGCCCAAAATGCATATTGGATTCTGGGAAGTGGGGTATTGAGGAACATAGTGGGCAATGCCAATCAAGTTCTCTCCAGGTACTTTTTTCTTTGAATGCCCATGTAGCAAAGGATATTTTGAATGCAGGCACATTTCAATTAATATGTACATCCCCCATATTGACTGCACATCATTGTGTTCTTAGTCATCAGCTGACTACTCGCTCTACACCAGTGTTTCTTAAACTGTGTTCCTGCTGCGAGGCAGCTGGAGGTGTGCCATGAGAACAACAGAGTTTACAATGGCCGCCTTTTTTTTTTCTCAATAAGTTCCCCCCCAACCCTTTTTTTTTTTCCTCAACAAAAAATCCTTGGTGTTCCTCATAAAAAAAAATTATTGTTTGGTGTTCCTCGGTCTGAAAACGTTTAAGAAACACTGCTCTAGACTCTTTGCTCCAATAAAAAGCCCTTGGTCTCACCAAAAATGCCACGTGAGGCGCATTAAGATCAGGTCCCTTCCGAGGACTGCAACTCACTTTGTGACAGGCGATATTCTCTTGCTGAGCGGTCTTCAGCATCGCTAGCTGCTGCACAGTGGCCTCCAGCTGTGTTCTGGTGCAGACCAGCTTCTCCTGTTGGTGCGGCAAACATAGGCACTGCGCTGTGACCTAGTTAGCTATTTACGTGAGCGGATGTTTGGAAGTTGGGCCTAACTTGAGCTAACTTTGCTCCTGCCCTTTTCCAGGTGTTATGTGGGAGATCAGTTGGGATTTAGAGCGTCAGTGGCACTTAGATTAGTCTCTGTAATCGATGGAAAGGGCAGGAAATAGGTCAGTGTTTAGATCGCTGAAGAGAGAGACAGGTGCTAGCCCATGATTACAGAGCCTAGTGCTGATCGTAGGTTGTCCCTCTCTTTTAAAAGGGTGTTTCTTTAATGGCTTCTGCAGCCCTCCAAACCCAGGCTACCAAGATGAGAGAGCCCGTCCTTGTGGGTCAGTGCAGTCTGCCCCTTTCCCTTTTAAGAAGGGCACCACACGCGCTCTTGACTCCATCCCCGCTGTGAATGTTTCCAGGGATAGGCCGGCAGACACACTGCCTTCTGAGCCCAGTGAGGCACCGCCTTATGGCTCCACCTTGCTCTCCTCCATCCCCATCCCTCCACCCCCGAGGCCATACAAAAGGGACATTCCTACAGCCCATCTTTCAGGAGAGCTCACTGCCCTGGAGAGATACCAGCCATGGCCGGAAGCATCTTAATCATTGCACAACAGTTAACAAGAGAGTTCTAACCAGAATCGGGAGAAAGACGTTTGGCTGGGCAAGCTTGAATAATTCAACACAAACCCACTTCCTCAGCCAGGATCTCTCTCACATCCCTTTGCTTTTGCCACCAATATATTAATAGAGGAGCTTTGCATTCCTCGGTGGCACGGAGCCAGCAAGAGGTAAGCAATTAGCAAGCTACGCGATCCACATCCCACCTTTCGCAACATATTACCAAGTATGGGAATGGTAAATAGGCTCAGTCCATGTTAGACAAATTAGGGCTTTGAACTGTAGCGTTGTCTTTTTAGCAGCAGGGCCTACAGCCACCAGGGGCCTGGGACCAAGGGGGGCGGGGCGGCATGGCTCCTCGTCCTGGAAGGGGCGGGGCCTCAGGCAGAAGGGGTGTGGCTGAGGGCAGTCAATCCTTAGCGCCATCTGGAGCATGCACGTTTTTTAAAGCCCTGGCCTGCCTGAGTAGCCCTGCCCCTGGGGTAAGGCTTGATGGGTGTTTTATAATAATAATAATAATAATAATAATAATGTTCTCTGGTTCTTTTCATTCAAATCTTGAATTTGTGGAGCCTTTTGGGTTCCCTTAGGTCATGCTTTCAAGCGCTTCGTCACAACCATAAAGGCTAGGAACCTGTTGTGGCTTGGAACGGAAAGCTGGAAGCTCACACGACCACAGAATTCCAAGAGCCAGGACTATCTAATAGGGCAAGACTTTAAAAAAAATGAACGAGCGTTGTCAACGCTGTTTAGCAAGTGCTCCACCTTCGCTTCAGTGGCAGAGTCTCTCTGGGAAACGTGCTGACGTAGCAGAGAGCCTTTCACCGAGCCTCACCGCATAGAGCTGCACCGCGTCCGGGAGGAGGAGGAACTGGGAGGCTTGATCTTCGGGGCTCTGGGCGTCTCTGCAGAGAAAGCAGGCCAGCTTCCCGTCCGCCTTCCAGAACAGCTTGAGCGGCTCCCCGTGTTCGCTGCACTTCTGCTGGTATTTCCCCACGTGAAAGCCCTTGATCTTTTCCACTAGTTTTTCCAGCACGATGTTCTTGATGTATTGCCCATCCGGGCACTCTGCTTGGCACTCGCTGCACAGGCGGGCCTGCTCCTTGCCCCAAACATCCTCAATACAAGCTTTGCAGAAGTTGTGGCCACAAGGCAAAATTACTGGCCCCTTAAACCACTCCAGGCACAGAGGGCAGGACAGCTCCTTGGCGAAATCTTCAGCATGTGGCCCCGGGAACAGGTCGGAGGAGCTGGTGCCGAGTAAGAGGTTTGTTTTACTTTCGTTGTCACTTCCACAAGTGGAGGAGGAAGAGGAGACGTTTGTGCTGGAGGAAGACGACATCGTGCTGGAAAGAAATACCTTAGATCAACGGCCAAGCAGAGACCAGCCTGCCAGAAGGGAAATGACCCGAGTGAGATTTCCCTTCTGAGCCTCAGGCACATGTAACGCCAACAGGTGGAACTGAACCTGGGACCTCTGAAGCTAGTGCATGAGCCAAGGCTGTAGAGCAGACTCAGTCTTCCTCACTATAAGTGGGCTCAGTGCTAACGAACAGGACAGTGCCCTCCACCCAGAAGGTGTGTGGGTTACACACACCGGGAAATACAAAGAGGAAGCAGGGAGGGTGGGGAGGGGGAAGTAGAGCAACGAGTGTAGGGCCGGGTGAGGCCACGAGAGCCCTTCCCTGCAAGCACTGTCGCCTGAGAAGCTGTGGCAGAGCAAGTGGGCTGGGGCCCGTGGCTGGAGGAGAGGAAGGGGAGAACTTGTCTGGGGGAAGCTGTCCTGAGAAACCTGCAGCATGCATGGATTTATCTTGTCCATGCATGCTGAAGGTTTCTCAAAGCAAGCTCCATGGTGCCGCAGTGCTTAGACTCGGTGCTGGCCTAGTGCAAACCGGCATAGGAAAGCCTGGAAAGCCAGCCATGAGCAAAGCTCTCCTGTTGAGAAGGGCCTTGCTGTGACCACGGTGCACCCACCCCCCAGCACAGTGTCAACTGCCCACGTGGACCCCTCAGCACGGTGCACTTCCTGACACGGGGCCGTCTTGTCGCTACCGAGGCAGTAATCCGATTTACCCGAGAACCAGCCCTCCGTCTCACTCCAGCGGGCTCCTGCTAAACACCTGAGACTTTGCAGGCCAGCTGCAGACAACGCTCAGCCCAGAGATGTGCACCTGACGAGGAACAACTCACACAGGCACATAGGGTCGCCAGATGGTTTCAACAAAAATACGGGACACACTTGACATTCCATCACCATCGACATCCCATCGGAGTTAGAAAACACCGGACAGTTCTATTGTCTCAGTTCTTTTTTCTCCTTTTGTTTCCCAAACTGAAAGCTCAAAACCGGACACCTGGCAACCCTACAAGCACACAAAACACTGCCCTATGACACACAAACACACTGCCATTCCCCAACCCACGACCTCCCAGATCTAGCCCTAGCACAGACAAAACCTTGCTCGCCAGATGTTTTATTGCATGTAAAATGCGTGTCCCAGCTACGCTCAATTCCCAGATATTCCCCAGCCCTAAGATATTACACACACACCAAGAAATATGTAACTGTCCCTAATGGAGGGGGACAGAATGCTGGGCCCCTGGATAAGGGGACAGGGCAGAGGACAGCCAGTCCTATATGCCACCCAGACTATGCCACACACCCCCATCCAGCCCTTAGCGCCACCCACAGCCTGCCACTCGGGGCTCTGGCGGTAGTTTAAAGGGCCCAGACCACTGCAGTAGCACTGGTGGCACCGGAAGCCCCTGGCTCTTTAGGTTGCTGGGCCCCGGGACAGTTGTCCCCTTTGACTCGCCTTGGCAGGCCTGACCCCTAAGAACGTCCTTGCTCACCACTCCACAGCTACCTTGCACACCTAGACCCCAGAGGCCTGTTTCCAGATATCCCCCAGACACCATCTCACAGCAGCTGGGAACACAAAGGTCACGTTTCTACTAGGCCCTGCTCCTCCCCCAGGCCCTGCTAAGATTCACAAGGAGAAGTCACCCTCAGCTGCCTGTTCTCCATGGTTCGTGGCCCCTTATGGGTGCATCCCCCTCACTGCTCCTCTTCCCCCGTCCATGGGGAGGCTCGGAGGGTTATCCCCCAGCCATCCCCTCACCTTACTCCTCTGGAGGAGCTTCCTCTTCCTCCAGCACTGTGGAGAGGGAGTGGGACAGCCCCTCTCTTGCCCCAGGGCCTGCCCCCAGCTAGATGCAAGCCCCAGGCTGTGCAGCCAGATAGGAAATCCTCAGTCTGCCAGCAGCCTGCACCGTGGCTCGGTGGTCCCAGCGTGAAGGGGGAGGCAGGCGCAGGCCGCCTCACCCACAGTGGCACATCACACACCAAGCGGCAGGGAACAGCGGCGGGGCAAAGGGTGTACAGGCTGGAGGAAGGCACTGGCAGACTGAAGTCAGCAGCTGTGCTGAAGACACACCCCAAGATGCATCTATCACGTGCATCTTCAAGACACCTCAGGGTACTCGGCCTGCCCCCCACATCCAGCTCTTCCATGGAGAAGCCCTGCCCCACTGAGATATAGCACCCACGCTGTCCCCACCCACCCCCTCAGCAAGGTGGTGGATAGCTATCCACGAGTCCAGGCCTCCCTGTCTGTGCGGGAGATTTACCCCAATGTGATTGGCTTCAGCAGATCCTAGGGACTAGGCCCGTCGAACCCAGGGAGCCTTATCCTAAGTGGCTGGCTCTCAGCGAGGTTGGGACTAGGCCCCTGTGTCTGACGGGGACTTGGGAGACGTGAAACAAGGCAGCTGTCACGGCACCAGCTCCGGCCATAGCAAGCCATGCCCCAGAAAACGGCACAGGGAGGGTTTTGCAAGTGGGTAAGTGCGACACGGGGCAGGTTGTTCCCCACATTCTGCAAGAGGGTGGCAGCCGGAGGCAGGCACTGTCCGAGTGTGATTCCAAAGCAGACTGGTGGTGTGCAGAGAGGGGCCTGGAGAACAGGGGAGATCTCTGAGAGGGAGCAGTTAGTGGGGGGCAGAATGACAGTTACTTAGCTCCCTTCCCGCAGGGAAAGGTTCTAGAGGACAGGACCAGCAAGGGGAGGGTTCCCCCAGCCAGGTTTTCGCAGGATGGCCCCTTGCCCAGCAGAGCTGTCCTGGATGAGAGAGTTCCAATGGCCTAAATTTCTGTAGCCCAGAGGCAACAACTCTCGGCACTAGCCCACACTGCCCAACACTTCATGTGGTTACCCTGGGTCCTATCTCCCTGGTGGAGGGGAACTGACGAGGAAGCTAGCTCCATACTCACCCCACAGCAGCAACTCCTGGTCCGAGGAGTTGGCAGGCTAAGCTCTCCACCCTGGGCATTGTGACCTTGCCCAGCAACTGCACAGGTCACAGCTCTGGTCTGGACTGCTGCCCCCATACATCAGATCACAATGCCACTCACTCAAACATAGCCAGAGGGCACACCCCCGCAGGCCAGGCCAAAGCTGCCCGCCACTGCAACTGTGTGGAAGAATCCCTTTGCAGTGCTGGAGGGGAGCCAAAGCCTATGGGGCAGGAGCCCTCAAGGACAGGAGGAAGGGTCAAAGTAGGAGAAACATGCTAAATCTGGGACCCTTCCTGGGAACCTTGCTAGATGGTGGAGAAAGTAAATGGGCAGATACAATCTACAGGCATGTCTACACAGCAGGGCAAGAGTCAAATTAAGCTATGCAACTTGAGCTACGTCAATTGCGCAGCTGAAGCCGAAATAGCTTAATTCAGCTTTTGGTGCGGTCTACACAACAGGAAGTCAAAGGAAGAACACTCTTCAACTTCCTGGAGAAGCGGCGAGGGGTCCTGTGGCACCTTATAGACTAACTGAAGTGTTTGGAGCATAAGCTTTCGTGGGCAAAGACCCACTTCGTCAGATGCACCCCTCGCCGCTTCTCCAGATTCAGACTAACACGGCTACCCCTCTGATATCTTCAACTTCCTTTATCCCTCATGAAATGAGGGTTCGGAGTAAGAAGTCCTCCAGCTTGACATTATTTCAAAATAACGACTTGCTGTGTAGATGTGCTTTATTTTGGAATAACGTCAGCTACTCTGAAATAACAGACATACCCCAACCGTGTTGTGCAAACATTAGCTGCTTGGTGCAAGTCCATCAGGTCACAGGAACCTGGGGAGGATAGGTAGGTTGTACCTGTAGAGACAGGCTGTGGTAATCATATATATAGTAGCCTAATGTTTGTGACTGTAATGTTGAAATGCTGGCTGTTCCCTCTGGGCAGCACTGTTGCCTAAGTCACATCCTTCGCCTCCCGCTGTGGAGCTCCGCTGACTTCTGTGACTTTCAGCCGAGCCACCACAGGGGAGCAAGGGGCCATTTAGGCACCATGGTCCCCATGCAGCACTCCTGCACAGAAGTCAGCTGAGCACCAGGGCAGGAAGTGAAGGGGGGCAGGGCGGTGATGTGACACGCAGCATGACCATGGCTCCAGGCCCCACCCCCCTTTGCCTCGTGCAGTGGCGCTCAGCTGGGCCACTGCGCAGGAGCAAGCAGCCATTTAGGCTCTGCAGTCCCCCAAGTGAGAAGCAGGAGGGGGAAGACAAAAAGAGAGACCAAGAGAGAGGCAGAGGAGAGCAGAGAGAGAGAGAGGCAGGAGGAGGAGAGA
The DNA here is from genome assembly GCA_030068395.1 of Apalone spinifera. Classification (NCBI taxonomy): domain Eukaryota; kingdom Metazoa; phylum Chordata; order Testudines; family Trionychidae; genus Apalone; species Apalone spinifera. The sequence continues at coordinate 4,812,684 of JANRFK010003836.1, read as the reverse complement.
CATGAAAATCCCATCTCATGATGGGCTATTGGCTAGTAATGTAATAACACTTACTTGCATAATAAAAGTTAAGGTAAACTTCCAGTACATAATATCAGACATGTGTTTTTTGAAAGAGGTATTTGCAAAGCCTCACACCTCAAAAACAGTAGCACAGTGGAGTTTAATCTTCCAAGGGATAGTTTTCGTAAAAGCCTAGTATTTCCCTACAGTGTTTGCTACCCATACATTGCCACCTTCCAGTAAATGAGCAACAATGCAGGAAAGGGATTGGAAACTAACAAAGAAAATTACACTCAGTTGGTTCTACTTTTCCAACTGCCTAAAATAGCAAAGGTAAGTTGATACCCTTGTTTTAAATGACAGAAATTCCAACACAACTGGAATACTCTTGGCTTGTGTTTATTCCTGAGTTTTTAGAGAAGATCTTACTCAGCCAGAGGTTGAAGCTGTGTAGTTTGAGAACCTCTGAGCAAATACGGTCTTTCAGTACAGAATCTTAGAAGGGGATGAAGAGTGTGCAAAGTTACGTCCATTTTTCTTGCCTATTAATCCTGGGCTCCATTCCAGCCTCCAAATAGTTCCATATTGGGCACTTGCTCTTTAAGACATTTCCATGATCATAACCAGTACAGGCTTCCCCCAGTAATTTCTCCATCAAGCCAAGAGCTCTTGGTGGGGCTAGAAACTTCTGTTTTTGGTGCCATTTCTTTCAGCTTGTTTCTTGACATACCTGAACTCTAAAGAACAATTCAGAAGTGGATTCCAGCCCAGTTTTTGCTGCCAACTGCTCTGTCAGTTTCAGGTGAAAGGAACCCTTGATCTCTCAGCCTCTCTTTAGCTCAGCACAAGTGCACTTGTCAGAAAGCCTAAGTTTGCAGATAACTTGCAAAGGAGCAGCATCTCTTCAACCAAGAGGCAGTTTTGTGAAGCTGACTGTTCACTTGAATAAAACTTAGAGAAACTGAATTTCACCCATCTAGTTTCAGTTATCTTTCTTTCCCAGCTGCTTAATTATTTTATTTTACTATTTTGAAAGAACAAGCTTACGGATGGAGGCTTTAGTCATTTTACAGACTTTTTTAAATTAAATACTAAAGGAGTTGTGTTATTCAGCCAGCAAGGCTCGAAGTGCCAGAAAAGTCTACAAGCAATTCTTCCCCTCCCAAAAGGGTTTTCCAGGCTGCACCGTTCCTTGCCTAGCAAGCTGAACTGCTTCAAACAAGTTGGTGCTGCTGCTTGTGTCTATCACTTCGTTCAGTGTGATTCATTGATCGTCTGGGCCTACAACAGAGCATTTGCCTTCAAACAGTTGGTTCAGACAAAAAAAAGCAAAGGATTTGTACTTGAAGCAGAGCTGCAAAGGATTTGAAGGGAAGTCTCAGAACTCAATCAGTATATGGATCAGGAACAAAAAGGCCTACTTTTACCAGCAAGGAAAAGCAAATTTGAGTAGTCACTCTTACAGCAGGATCATTAAGAGATACCCCACACACCTTGCTGTACTCAATGTGAGGCAACAAATGCCCTCTCTGTTTTCAGAAACCACAACTTCCACAGGATTGATTGTTTTAAAATATATTTAAGTATCATTATATACAATTTAGAACCATACAAAGTGTTACACTTTTCAATTAGCAAAACAGATCCATCTAGATTGTCCAAAAAAGTTTAGACTTAACACAATAAATCAGTGTATGGAACCAGTAATAGTTTTATTGATTGGCATTTGTAGAAAGCAATGCTGTAGCCAAGAGCTCTTGAAAGTGTCACTATTGCTCCCCCCAAATGGCTTTGGCAACATGCTGCACTCAGACCCTAGTAGCCCTCAATACCCCATAACTGGCAAGGATTGTTGCTGCCTCCAGGGATCTTGTTAGGGCTCTTATGTTCTGGAGCTACAAGAGACAAATTTTCCAAATTTGCAATTCAAATTCTTGATCAATATCATGAGCGCAGCAAGACCCACAGATCCTGCTTAAGGCCATGAGACATGTTTATGATTTATTTACAACTGCCAGTTTAAAGTGGCAGCAGCATACTTGCCAAACTGCCCAACATAAGACTGGCTTATTTTTGTGTAAAATCTATGATTCTATAGCATGTCCATCAGATAACCCAAGTATTCCCTTCCTCCCCGCTCCCAACCCGCAGAGAGCATTGACAATGTGAGTGGAAGACCAGCGCATGGCCATACATAAGTCTGAGCTTCAGGTCCCTATCTAACATTTCACACTAGCAAGTTTTTAATTCCACATCTCACTCCCAGACAAATCATCTTAGGCTAATACATTCAGCTCCAATACAAAGTG
>JANRFK010003836.1:4773036-4790096 GCA_030068395.1 Apalone spinifera | reverse complement strand
AAAAAAAAAACCTGTCGGGTTTTATGAGCATTAGCTACACATTCACATCAGTAATTCATTCTAGGTCTATGTGAGAAGTGAGTTAAAATGTCATCCCATCAAGGAAGACACACGATATGCTTGTAGGTAGCCACTAAACCAATGTGCAGTGTAAGGAGAGCTGGCAGAGTGGATACTAAGTCAGCTTCCTGGGACCAATCTCCATTTTATTTACTGTTTCAATATGTGCCATTCTAGATTATATCTTCTGGAAATGCTCTAAATGGCTCAATATACAAGGTATTAAAGTTACACAAGTAAGGATTAAATCTGGCAATTTAAAACTTCATGCCAAATGCTTTCCTTTTGTGCCTGGTAAAAGAAGCTGGGAAACCACTAATGCTTGCTGGTCTTCTCTTATGATTCACTGCAGGTGCAGTACCCTCTAGTGAACAGCTGGGAGAAAGCAAAGGAATGCTAGTGTTTCCTTCTTGCTCTTGTGTGCCCTTCTACCTTTGGGCACCTGTGCTCTTTGCAGCATAACCTGCCTGGGGCACTGGCTCACAGGACATGGGGTCGTGAGCAGTTTTCGGGGGGGTCCACTGAGCATGGCCAGGGTTAAATTTGCTTTTGCCCTGGGCAGAAAACTGAAACCTGAGCAATGTAGCTTTGCTGGGACTCTTGGGGCATGCAGCCCCACACATTTGTCCTGCTTGCCATCCCCTAATGTTGGCCCAGACTTTCACACGCAGAAAGCCAATTGTGGCTCAGCTGGACTGTGGAGCCTTTAGAGCATCAGGGGGCTTGCCTAAGAAACTGAGAGCCCCTGCCACGGATGGTCCAAGAGCCCTGTATTGCTGGCACTTTTATTGCCTGTAGAAGTCAGGAGTTTTCTAGCCAGACTTAAGACTCTTTCCAGAATAGGATGTGGGTGTAGGGTGAAAGGCAGAGGGGTTGCTGAGTGCACTTAGACCTCACCTTTGTGGAAGTATTGTTTAATTTATTTCTCATTTTTTGTGATGGTTGCATTAAATGTCCCTTTTGGATGATAATGGAAACATGCAGTAATAGAGGATACGAGCCTTGTGGTTTCTCTTTTGTCCTTTTTTTTTAAAGCATCTTGTATTTGACATCTAGGTCTGGTCCAGTATGGAACTAGTTTAATAATATCTCAAAAGCCAAGAACAAAAGTTGAACCAAGGAAAGGGGTTCTTTTAATTCCCTATTCCAGCATTCTTTTGCCAACAGGTCAAAATTCAATGAACTAATGATTTGGAGAAATGGAGTCTTAAAAATTCTAGACCCTTTACACCCACTTGAAGTGTGTGAACTACTTATGTATGTGTGCATACATGTACACACATGACAAGTCCCAGCAAGTTCCCGAACAGGGAAGACCAAAGTTGATATTTCCAAGGAAAAACCTAGGGCAGTGTTTCTCAACCCATGGTGCGAGTACCCTTAGGGGTATTCGAGAGAAGTCTTGGGGGATACGTCAACACAACTGACATTTGAAGAGAACTGAATTTTTGTTAAGTTTTACAGTGCTTTATTATTTTTGTATTTCTTACATCCAAAAATGTCATCGCCCGGCTACGATTAAGTTGTTTAAACAAATGTGTTGCAATGGTAGAGAGAGATTGTGTGCCTGAAAACTGTAGATACTGGGGATACTTTTTTAAAAGCGGTACTTTCTTAAAAAAAAAAAAAAGTTGAAACACTGACCTAAGGAGCCTTCCCCTCAAAGAAGTAAAGGGCACAAGATCGACTTTTTAAAATTGTCACTTTTAACTACTCTTTTTTATAGGAAAATACAAAAGCTGTATCTGTCAGAGCTTAACTTTATCACCTCTTAATCAAATATAAACACATTGGTAACTAGCAAAACGTGTCTGTCTTACGACAACCTGGCTCCTAAAAGCCAGATTTGCAAACCGAAGTGATAGATTCCTAGGGAGCAGATGCGCCCCATGCATGGCTTTTTCTGTAAAATTGTTTGGAAAACAATGCTTAGAGTAAAATCTGCGTATGAAATCTTAGCTTTGGAAGTTTCTTTGTTTTTGCTTACAACTAGTGGCAAAACATAACTGGTGCTGTTCTTTGAAAACATAAAGTACCCGGAATTCCTGGGGGTGGCAGTTAAACAAGTCTGCTAGTACACAAGGAGAATTAAATAGACTGGCCTTGAAGGGAGCAGAGTCAGTAGGTTGCAGGCCTAAAAAGGCTTGTTCAGGACACAGTTGAAATAAGACAGTAGTGAGTGGGACGCCTTTTCTTTGTGTTACGTTAATGCCAGCTTCTACAGGGAGAGGGTCCCTTAAAAAGTGACATGCCAGCTCTGACTGTAAAGATGCTTCCTAATGTGACCTGAGGCTGCTGGTAGACCAGTGTCAGTGCCTCTGCTGCCCAGAGCTTTCCCAAGCAGCAGTGTGAAATTGACACAGCTGGTCTCTTACTGAGCTATTGGGGGGGGGGGGGGTTAATCTGTGGGTCCCAGTACAAATGTTCTGCCTCATGAGTAGCATATGGAGTTCTGAGCAACAGTCAGACACTAGACTTTCGAGGTAAAATAGCAAATCCCCTGCACAACAGCAGTACGGTGGCTCTGGAGTAGAAGGCAGGGGGAGCTGCTTTTTTTCCTGCAACAGCTAGAGGGGGTAGGTACATCAGACTTGATGCCAGGAACTGAAGACTGTTCCGAAGACTTGAGAGGTGTCAGGCCTTTGAGAAGCTCATCCTTCCCCTAGATCTCTTCTCTTGTTTCTTGTGACCAGCCATAGGGCTGGTCTACACTGAAAGCTGACTGGGCATGCCCTGAGGCACAGAGCTATGCTAGTCAAAACTCTGGTATCAACCACACTAGGCTGATGGATTTGTCAGCCCTTCTACCACCTCTAGAGGGTGGATTAACTACAGCAGGGGTGGCCAACCTAAACCTGAGAAGGAGCCAGAATTCACCAATGCACGTTGCCAAAGAGCAACAGTTGTATGTCTCCAGCCCTGCTCCTCTCCACACCGCCACTCTCAGCACATCCCACTCAGTGCCCCTGCCTCCTTTTCCTCTTGCCCGCTGGGATCAGTGCTCTCTCTGTGGGAGACGCTGGGGAGGGGAGAAGCATGGGTGTGACAGGCTCAGTGGAGAGGGTGGGAAGTGACAGGATCCGAGGGGGGGACAGCGCCTAGGACAGAGCTGGGGGTTGAACAGTGAGCCCCTCCGACCCGGTGGAATGTTGGCACCTGTAGCACCAGCCCTGGATTTGGTACCTATGCAAGGAGCTGCCTGTTCACTGCTGAAGAGCCGCGGGTGGCTCTGGAGCCACAGGTTGGCCATTCCTGAACTACAGCAACAGAAGAGCCCCTCCTGTGGCGGTAGAAAGCAGCTGTACCAAAGTGCTGCAGCTGTGCTGCTGCAGCATTTCACGGGTCCATATACCAGTGGTCTTCACCTTTGGGCCTTGCCTGCCCTGCTGCATTTCCTGTTGCCAGCACTGGTCATTATTAGCAGTGTTGAGAGCCTCCTGGGAAGAGGCGCGAATGTACAGCATGGGACAGGAGTGAGTCATGTCACTGAGGCCAACTCTACCCTGCCACTTCCATAGAACTTGTCCCTCAGATGTGACACCTCGAGCAACAAGTTACACAGATCGAGGGGTCCATGTGGACAGCACTATGGGTCAGAGCTCCCACCAACATAGCTACCCCCTCTCATGGAGGTGGGTTTATTATACTGACAAACTCTCTCCCATCAGCATAGTCCCCTCTTCTCTTCCCCCCCCCTCCCCCGATACACTACAGCTCCACACAGCGCTTCTAGTGTAGACTAGCCCTTCATACCCGTCTGGAAGGTGCTTGGATGCTGTGATGCCAGGGTGGTATAAGAGCTGATCTGGATTGAGTGGTGGGTTGCTACTATGGCTGCTTCTAGCACTGTAGGCCTCTGCTACGCAGGTTTGTAATCAGCATGGCTGCTGCCAGCCTTTGATGCTGTTGTGCTGTTTGTAGTGTTGGTAATGCAGGCAGGACCTGAGGAAGTGTTGGTAACAGTTAACCTATTTTCTGGGATGCAGAACTAGTGTAGACAAAGCCTAGAGGGTTGTGCGTGTGTGTCTCCAGCTCTGCATTAAGGAAACATTAGAATGGTAACCACCAGCATGAGGGAAAACGAACGGCCTAAATCCTAACTGGTTTCTGGAGCTCATTCTCTGTTGCTTTTGAAGTTCTAGCTCTTCCTGGGCTAGGCATGATGGTCGCAAAGGACTACAGGGAACGAAACTCTAACCCACCTTGTGCCACGTGGAGCAAAGCTTTGATTCGTGCAAGTCTCGCATTTCTTCACCTGCCTGGAAGATGGCTGTGCCTTGGCTAATGGACACACTGGACTTGTGTGGTGTATCAGCAGCGCAGACTGCGGCCCCAGGGCGGGCAAATAGCCGGTAGTGGGAGCACACTGTAGAGATGCTGCTTCAAACACTGGCCACTGATTTGCTCCAGCTCCTGCTGTGCAGCTCACGTGGGTCATTCGTGAATGACCAGCCTGCTGCTCTTCCTAAGGGCCGGGTTGTGAAACCTCTGGGCCCCTCTTTCCAGCTGAGTAAACCTGCACTTTAAGCCTGTCGGGTCATAAATGAGTGAACTGCTAGGAGCTAGAAGAGAGCCCTGACATGGCGAGAGGAGGGTCTGGAAGTGGCTTGGCTCTTCAGCAACAAATCAGTGACTTGATCTGGATAAACATGTTGAGATTCCTGGCTCGGCCCTGCCTCTCCTTGACTCCTTCCCAACCTCGCCTTACTCCCTAGATAGGTAGAGGCAAGTCCTCGGTTCTTTAACTCCTGCCCCCTTTAGCTGCCTGGATCTGTCTAGTTTTCCCTGCATATTGACCATGGCGGGTGTTGTGTCCCGGATGAGCAGTAGCGTAGGGACATGAGCCATAGTCCCTTAGTAAGGAGAGCGTTAACAACGTCCAGCCGCACTCTGGGATTGGCAGGCCAGAGCAGTGGTGCTCATTCGGGTGTCCTTTATTCACAGCAGCTGTTGCCAGATGCTCGGCGGGGCGGGAGGCCAGCCAGCCTCCCCATCCTCAGACATGCTTTCATGTGTAAAGAGCTTCCCTCCTGACCTTGCCTGGATAACGCCTTGTACCACCGTGTCTATGGGCTGGCAGAGGCTATGGTTTCCCTGGCTAGTGTACACGCTCAGAGAACCCCATCCAGGCAAAGGGATGGTCCTTTTGGATCTTATTAACCTCATGCATGAATATCCTGCAGTAGTTTCACAGGGCTAATATTTCATAGTCTTCTAGCCATTGTAGGTCTCTGTCCTCCCTACAAGCAGCACATAGGGAGGATCACAGGTCAGGATTCGCAAGCCCCTTGTCCAGGACGGTAGGAGATGTGCTCTGGAATGTTGTAGGGGAGTCCTGCTAGCTAACCCTGCAGAACAATTGTCTGCCTGTGGAGAGAATGGTCGTGGTTTCAAGTAAAGCAGAGAGATTCTGGTGACTTGAGATTCTGCTGCTGTTGGCTGCTTTTCTCAGCAACCTATTAAATCGGTCAAGCCCGAGGGAGCGGAGATTGTCACTTGGACTTTGAGCTCTGTTGAAATTGCTCTTTCAGCCTTTATTTGGTAGGTGTCTGGTCTTAAATGTGCCTGTAAGTGAGATGGTAGAAAACGATTCTTGAGAGGGGATGTGAAACTCTGCAGATGTCACTGATCCATTACACCCTCTTCTGCCTCGGTCAGCGCACCATGTGGGTGTTACTTTGGAGTTGGTAAACGGGCCCAGAATTGAAGAAGTTGGTATGGTGCAGTGACAGTGTCCCACTATCTCTTAATGAAGTTTGACATACGGAGGCCTTTGCTTGCTTGCTACCATGGCAAAGCACTAGAAAACTCATGCCAAAGGGGGGAACTTGAACAGAAAAGAATCAACACACCGCACTGGAATTGGGTGATGTTTCAATTATGCAAGAAAGTATCAAGTCCCTCTTGAGAGAATAGGATCTTTTTATTTTGTTGGCCATCCCTTCCTGACAGGGGAAGGAAGGGTTTGTTCTAATCATTTGAGTCATGAATAAGTCACTTGTTTGCTTTTAACAAAACAGGCACCAGGGGATGCTTCGGCTGTGGCCGGCCTGCCAGGCCAATGTTGCTCTGAACCTGGCTCACCTCTCTGGGTAGGGATGCTGTCTCTGGTCTGGTCTGGTCAGGTCCCCTTCCCTTCCTGAGTCCTCCTTCAGCTGGGCTGGCCTGGATGGAGCAGAGGATCTTATTCTGCTGATGGTGCATTAGTCGCAGGATTGTGTGAAAAGCTAAGGGCAGGAGGAAGGTGGTGGTAGATGGAAAGGGAGGGGAAGACAGCACAGGACCTTGCATGGATTAGGCTGGGGTCTTTACTTGTCACCATGGCACCAGTAAGGATGTTAAATGGAGCTTAATCAACCAATTGAATAGCTAATGCAAATTGCATTGACTGTTCGATTAGTCATAAGGGCACCTTTTCCTTTGACGTAGTGAGCACCCTGCCGGCTCCTGCTACATTCCACACGTGGAAGTGCTGAGGAGAAGCAGTGGACTAAGCAGCCCGCTGCTGGCCCCATGCGCCCTGCTTTTTTAAATGTACATTGTATATGTCAAAAGCAAAACGTGTGGCGAGCATGGGGCCAGCAGACAGCAAGAGCAGGGGACTCAAGCAACCTTTTAAAGGTGGAAGTGCCACCAGTTCCCTGCTGCATGCCCCCCCCACCGTGGAGACGGTGTTGGAGGGGGAGGGGGAACTGACTTTTAAGCAGCCCTCCCCAGCACCAGCTCCTCTTCTCCACCCCTCCCCCCCGGCCGCTTGCTGCTTCTCTGAGAGGCAGAAGGTGGGGGGGAGCGACTAGTTGACTCAACTATCAGGTAAGCATATGCTTATCCCAGTGTTGCCCAATCTTATTTGGCCACAGAACCCTTTTAAACTCGAAAGAATTTTGCAGAACCCCTAATAAGTCTTGTATATGGAGCTGAAAAAGTAGACCACAAATACATAAGGAGGATAAACAAATGCTGAACAAGGTCATGAGATTGACATTTCTTTAATTGCACATATTTAAAAACAAATCACATTTGTACAAAAATAAAGCTCAAACTAATATGCATTATATTGGCAGCTTTCAGTGCAGAGAGTGGTTTTCCTTTGTTTGGCAGATTCTTTTTATATTTGGTTTAATATTGGAAAGTTGGATTTGCACACCTGGCACAGCATTTAGTCAATTTCTGTATTTTGTTTTTGTTGCTGCATAATTTGAGAACCCAGTTTCGCACAAGTATGTGCTGGCCAAGGGTAACAACTGACTAATTGCACATCTTGATAAAGCTGAATATTCTTGACATAAACTGCCCCAAAATGTAATCTGAGAAACTTCTGTGAAACTCTTATCTTCACTTCGTGGAACGCTGGGGTTCTATGGAACACCATTTGGGAAACACTGGCTAATCTGATAGTCAACTAGTCACTTATACTCACTGGTGTGCCACGGTCTGGGTGTTAGGAGGACAATCTGTTTTCAGTGTTTGGGACAGAGAGGGAGAGTCACTGTTTTCCCAAAGTTACTTTAAGGGCCCCCAAAAGATGCACTTTTCCATCTATCACCCCCATTACATTACTTTGTTCACCAATTTGGCTCTAACTTCCAGCCCATATTGCTTGTCTACTGGATGTTAGCTTAAGTGAAGGACGGTTCTGTCAGGCATTAATCCAGCCTGTCAGCCTTGTATCTCCTTCCACTGACGCTGTCGTAGGTGATCGGAACAGAATAGAAATCTTCCCACTTGTGAGCTCCCATTCTGCATAGGGCTGCCAGGCCCCAATTACAGCATGGGGAAAGAAGCGGGGGTGCTGGAGAGAGCTGGCTTAAAAGCCAGTTCTCTCCCTCCCCCCCAGCTCAATGCGAGGGGGGCAGAGGCAAAGCAGCAACCAACATTGAAATGTACAAGAGTCCCTGCTGGAGCTCTTGTACATTTCAAAGCAGAAGCGCCCCTGTGGAGCCTGGGGTCAGCAGGACTCCCTGCTGGCCCTGGGCTCCTCGCAGCATTTCAATCCACATTTCAAAGTGGAACATGGAACTCCTTACTGACTAATAGAGTAGGTAATGGAAATCCCATTGACTACGGGAGGCTCCCGACTTGCAACACTATCTGTTCCCGGGGAATCGTTGCAAGTCGGGTGTCGTAACTCAAACCTGCATTTACAACAGGTGCCATGTGCTGTCGTAAATGCGGGCCAAGGATGTAAGTCGGTTTTCAGCCCCTTCCGCACTTCGCCATTTTTCGTAAGTGCGGGGGGTTAGGACTCGGGCATTTGCAAGTCGGGGGCCTCCTGTATTCGATTAATCAACATTTAACATCCCTGTTACAAGTCAGTGTGACATGCTTGAACGCTAAGTCCTGTCCTGCCCTAGGTACACTTAACGCACAGTAATGTTGGTACCTTTATCCTGGCTGCAGGGGTGACCTGGCATCTTTTCCATCACTGTATAGTCGTGTCTCCCTTCCAGAAGAGAGAATAAGTTTGGCCAACATCTAGGCCACCCATCTAGATCCCACAAACTGGCAAATGCTGCAGTGAGCCTGCCGTGCCTCCCTGGTAACCTTTAGCACCTGGCCTGCCATCTAGAGATGGCTCATGGGTTTGTGGCCTACACAACACTCAGCATCACTTAGGCCTAGAGCCACAGATGAAAGTAGGTACTGAAGTCCCATTCTTCGGTGCTGCTACGCTCCATGGTCCTAAAATCACAGGCTACCTATGAGGAGGAGTTTGCCATAGAAGTTCCCTAGGCACCTGTGTTTCTGCCACTGAGCATGTGCACTATTGGCTGACTCAAGATGCCCAGATAAGCCATCTCCCACCTGAGCAGTTCATGAGTTAGGAAGAGCACCGAAGTCCTATGTAGGCTCTGAGGGGTGGTGGGAGGGCAGGGGGTGGGATGGTCTTCAGCAAACTCAGAGCGCAAGGGCTGGGGGTAGGGATAGGAGGAAGATCTTTCTGGCCCCCTCTTGCCCGGTGGCTAGTAGGGATGTGATGGTGTAAATAGTTAACTGACCAGCCTGGGTTCATCTGTTACGTGCAGCCCCCCTGCGCTGCTGCTTCGGTATCAGTGGCAGCAGTAGTGGGAGGGAGGCAGCGCCACAGGAGCCGGTATGCACAGGGAACCAGCTTAAAGGCCGGGTCCCCACTCACACCAGCTCTCACCTGCCCTCCCCTCGGGCTGCTGCCTCTGATACAGCAGCAGCGGGAGACGGTGGCTCCACAGGAGCTGCCTCCCCCCACATGTAAATGTGTAACCGCTGATTTTCTCCCAGACTCGTCCGCCTCAGCACAGAGCCTGTCAGGAGGATGGGACCCTTCGGGTGTCACTCTGTACCTGTCTCCCCTTCCAGTCCAGCCGCTCGGCCTCCAGAGCCTGTGCCCAGCCTGTGGCCCGTGAGCTCCTGGCACCGTGTGCCCTGAGCACAAGGCAGATCATCGCCCGTGCAGGGCAGTGAAGCGGAGGGTCCCTGCTGCTGGGCTCTTGCCTGCCTTGCGGTCGCTCGTTTGGGACAGGGGCTGGGTGTTACTGGCCCAAGTTGGAAGCGTTTGCTGGGGTATCTGGCTCTCCTTACCCCGGTGTGCCGCTTCGGGTAGTGTGGGAGCGAGCTTCCTAATGCCTGGGCTCCTGAGTAGCCCACCTCTCAGGGATCCTCGGGGGCGAGGGATTATGGACTAGCAGCCTATGGCCTCCTGCTCAGACCTCACGCTGACCTTCGATCTCTCAGGCACACAGAGTGACCAGCTTGCTCCCTCCCTGCTACTCCTGTTTCGCTCTTGCCTAAGCAGACCGTGGCTTGGCGACGTGTAGGAGCCATGCTGTGTTGCTGCAGGCCCCGGCGCTGCTGGCCTCCAGCACACGAATACCTGGGTCAGGTGATCACTTAGTGGTGGTCAGCGCTCTCTTGGCGCCACCCTGCCTGCTTAGCCATCCCCGTATCACTGCATGGAGTGGCAGGCATTCGGCTAGGACCTACGCCTTTGGACTCTTCAAATCCCAGCAGGGCCTCAGTTGGCAGTGGGTCGGAACGGAGTGGTTTGCTCCGGGCCGAGCAGGATAGGCAACACCAGAGCTGAAACTTGGCTGGCCCACTGATCTGTCAAGTGGGCTTCATTACGGCAGGACTGCCCGCTGTGCAACAATCCACCTTTCTCTCCGTTCTTCTGAGCGACGCGCTCGGCTGCGTCCCATGAACTCCTTCACGCGAGGTGCTTAGCAAAGGAGTGCTCACATCGGGGTCTGGGGGAGTCTGACTTGCCGTCTTACGGGCAGTAAGCGCCTGCTGAGCACGTTCAATCCAGCATCTCCAGCCAATCAGCCTGGGGGGGGGCATTGGGCACTGATGGGAGGGAACCAGCAGAAGTTTCCTGAACTGAGGCTCGGTCACTACTAGGCTGTAGAGATGGCTGCTGTGGCAGAACAGGAGGCACTGGGGATGGTAAAATTAGTAGCGCTCATCTAACGAGAGACCCTAAATAGCTCGGTGTTCTTAGCAGATGAGATGGAACCGGAGTCTGTCAAAACCCATCTCCCTGATGCGGAGACACCTGAGCAATTAGCACTCCCCTTAATTTAAATAAGGCTCCTGCAGAGCCCAGGGACCCTCTAATGCAGCATAGGGAGTCCTTAGTGTCTTGCTACTGTCCTGCCTACATGGTCAGTGCCCGTTCCTCCCTAACTAAGTGGTAAGCTTCGTTTTCCTGCAGTTATCTGAAGTTTGCCTGCTTCAGCACAAGTCAGATCTCTGCAGTGTCCCTGGAGAGCAGGCTGGATTGGAGCACCGTAGGCCGGTGCCTAGGGCTCTGCTGCTGGGAGTCACCCACCCTAAGATCAGACCCAGTTGCAGGGGCTCGGTTGGTAACTGGAGCAGCCGCCGCCTTGGGGGGTAGAAGCGATCGGTGTCGGCAGCCCCTCACGCCTGTGCCCACTGCCTCTGCTTTCAGAGCAAGCCCCAGTCGCCCACGAGGCAGTCTCCTGTCCTCTTGAGCAGCAGCTCCAAAGAGAATGGGATTCCTGTGGAGCAGGATGAGCAGGACCTGTTTGCGGGTAAGCTTCCCTGCGCGGGTGGGACAACCTCGAGCTCTCGCCAGGGGGCGGAGGCAGCTGCAGGCTCCAGGCCCCCTGCAGCCTTTGGCTCTTGTCCATGCTTGTGGGGGAGGGCACCTGTGGGAAGCCTGGCACCTCCCTGTCCTCTGGAGACTGGGGCGTAACTGGCTCTCTGGGAAAGCTGTGCCGGGGGGTCCTTCCCCTGGCAGGGGGCAGCTCTTAACTGCCCTGGGCAACTCTGGCAACTGCCTGGAGAAGCCTGAACTCCTGGCTCTGCCGAGTGCAGCGCTTGGAGCTGAGATGCTCTGCCCTGGAGCGTGCAGGCAGATCCCGCGGTGTTGGGTGCGGTGCGTTCCTGGCCCCCCGGTGTGGGCAGTACAGCTGCTTGTGGGATCCCCGGGCAGTTACTAGGGCACCAGAGCAGCCCTGGGGGGGAGGAGCCGAAAGTGACACAGGCCCTCAGCCCCTTGCAGCAGTGGGGAGGCAGGAAGGAGTCCGTGAAATGCTGCCACTCCTCACTGGCCAGAGAAGGGCGCCAGGCTGGCCAGAGCATCAGAGCAGTCTTTGTAGGGTCCCAGAGCAACCGTTCGGTCTAGACGCCATCCCGGCTGCTCTTGCTGTTCCTCTGCAGGTACCACTGAGCTGCTCCTAGCACAAGGCAGAACTGGTGCCCTGGCTAGGACGAGAGGCAGCAGTTGACTGGGGGAGACAACACTGGGGGGAGGGGGGGAAGACAAAGTTGAAGGCCAAAGCTCCCATCAGGCGGCAGCGCTTGGCTTCCCACCAGGCGAGGCCTGTAGCTCAGCGGGGGAGGGGGAACGTGTCAGCCAGTGTCCCGTCGAGGCTGGGCAGTAGACTGCCGCCTGGAACAAGCGTTCGCCTCGTTCTCTGGGACCGGGTTCCTGCCGGGCTAGCACAGCTGCCGACTCTCCCTCACGGGTGACTCTTGTCCCTCTGCAGATGCCACAGTAGAGCTGTCTCTGGACACTTCACAAAACAATCAGAAGGAGCCAGCCAAAGTGTCCAGCCCTGTCCCTCTGGAAGTAGCAGTGACCACCTCTTCCAGACTCCAACCAAAGAGCTACGAGGAGGTGAGTGCTGCAGCTCGCACGCTGGTCGCCAGCTGCCCTGTTCCCCTCTGCCCTCAGTGCTGCCCGGACGGTGGCCTGCGTGTGTTTGGGGGTAGAGTGCCCGGGGCTCCCCCCAAGACTAATGTCCAGGGTGCAGATTCCCTGGAGTGCAGTCTCCTCTCCCTGTGTGGTGGCAGCACCTGCGGGCCTGGAACAGGACGCTGTGCCGAGGGACTATGGAGGCCCGTTCAGGGAGAAGGCTCAGCCCGAGCGAGTAACCAGGCTCCGGCTCGGTGTGCTGCCCACTGGACATGCAGCGCTGCTGGCAGGCGACTGTCGGCCGCTGCAGTAGCGGCTTGGTACAAAGCTGCTTGCAGCAGTGTCGGTGTAAATTGAACCCCCATCGCCACGGGCATCAGGCCCTTACCTGGCTGCAGTGCAGTGCTGCAGCTGGTACGCAGGGGGCTGTAACCCAGTGCCTGTGACTGGTTCAGCTGAGGTAGGACCTGTCTGTGGCCCTCTGAGCCTCGGTCTGTGTGGATCTGCAGAAAACCAAACAGCCTTGCAAGACAGCCGGGCTTGCGGCTTGTGTAACAGCCCCAGGTGCAAACGCCCAAGGCAGACAGCCCAGGTGCTGGTTTCCGCTAGCTCTTTGCCTTCCTGGCCAGAAGGGTGAGCTGTTCTCTTGTGTCGTAAAGCGTTAGCTCCCTGCCAGCCAGCTTTCCCGTGCTGTCCTTGTGTGCAGCCTCTAGGCCAGGCCCTCAGATCTGGTCCCCACAGCGAGGGCCTGGCTCCGTAGAAAGGCCAAAGGTGGGGTTGTCGGAGAAGAGATTTGACTTTGGGCAGAAGGTCCCCTCGGGAGGAAGCTGTTGCTTTGTGCCCAGCGCCTCCTGTTTTTCTTCTTCCCCATCCCCCCTCCCCCCATACACTCGGGCAACCATGGACCAACACCCAGGGCCCAGCTGAGGCCTCATATCTGGCAGGGTGCTAGTGTGTGCAGAGGCCGGGTCTCTAGTGGGAGAGCCCCTTTGCCCAGGAAGGGCTCTCTGAATGCTAAGTGCCTCTGGCATTCTCTGCACCTGACTGAGCGCCTTGGGGCGCTGCTCCTAAAGGGGTTCTGGTGGCTCAGGCAGCTGTGGGGCAAGCCACAGGGGCAGACCTGTTGCATGGACTCTTCCAGCCTCCACCCCAGGTCGTGGGGTAGGGGACATGCTGGCAGGGCCGCTCCAGGCTGGCGTCCCAGGCCACGTACTGGTTTCTTTGGGCCGTATCCTCCCAGCTGTGTGACAGAAGCCTCCCAGCTGCCTCACTCCTCTGACCTTGCGGGAGGGTGTAAAACGGTGGCAGAGCTGCCTTGGGTTCCCAGATCTCGCTGAACCCGTGTGGGTGCGTCAGAGGGGACGAAGTGCAGTGAATGGCACCTGGCTGTGCCTTGCTGGGAGCAGGTTCCTGTCAGCGTGCTGCACCAGAACACCACTCGGGCCTGGCCGTGGAATGTGCCCCGGAATAAGCCCGGGTCTGGCTGTGGAACATGCTGCCTGGCTTGGGGCAGGCTGAAAGCTTGGTCTGGGGTTGAGCTGATGTGCTGTGTGTGCTCCTCCCCAAACAGCTGGAGGAAGAGGAACAGGAGGACAAGTTTGAGCTGACTGTGGGAGTGAGTGACCCAGAAAAAATTGGTGAGTGTCCCTTGGACAGCGATGGCTGTGGCGTGTAAAGAGGAGCTTAGCAGGGTGTAATGGGGCCCGTCCGCGCCTTCACACAAGGCCCCTCCTAGCCGTTCCCAAAGTGTCAGTCCCCTCCGGGGGCTTTCTCGCTGATGGTTGGTCTGGATGCCTGTCCGCCAGCTTGTGCTTTCAGTAAATGGACTGCCCTCAACGGTCGGCCTGGCCCGTTTTCTAGCTGGCTTGGAAAGAGGCTCCTGCCTGGCTACCGAGATCGGCACTCTTAGCTGAGACCGGTCGTTGAGGGACCATTGAGGCTAGAACACCAAGGCAGTGGTGGCGGAGTCTGTAGGACCCGTGTTGCACCCAAGCATGGCTCTGAGAACCAGCATGGAGCCTGACAGCACCACGCTCTCAGCCAGCCCAGGGGCTTCCTGCACTCGTGGCTTGTTCTGTTGGAGTCCATACTCAGGCAGCCACTAAACTGGTCAGGAGGCTGGATGTGCTTTGTCCAGATCTCCGGCCAGAGGCACCTGGAAAGCCAGCGGCAGGAGGGGGTGGAAGTGGTGTTCTCCGGCTGCGGGGAACGGTCCACAGCCCCTTTGCTTGCATGGAGGAGAGTGCCGTGTCTGCTCTGCCTGGCTAGGATGGCGTCTCTGCAAAGAGAGATCCCGGGAGCGAAGGGGCGTTTCCACCAGCTTGCTGCTAAATAGCTGCCTCCTGCTGCACACAGCCCCGGCATTGTTCAGCCTCAGGCAGATGCGTGGCGCTGGCCCAAGTGCTGGCAGTGCAACAACGGACTAACTGTCAGCGTGCAGCTCCCGGCTTGGGACGTACCAGGAGGGCCCTGCCACTTCCCGCAGCCCGGGCTGCTGTCCACTAGCTGGCTGGCAGGAATTCAGCAGCTTCCCTAATGGGAGCTGCTGCGTGCCTGGGGGTACGTCCCTGCTCTGTGCTAGAAGCCCCCAGAGCTGGCCAGGAGCTCCAGGAGCAGCACGTTGGGGGGCCTCTCATGCTTCCCAGAGCCAGGCATGGGGCAGACCAGCCCTCCAGTCTACAGCGTATTCCCTAACGGCTTTGTTCTCTTGGCCGTTCTGCAGGGGACGGCATGAACGCGTACGTCGCCTACAAAGTCTCCACCCAGGTACGTCCAGGAGCCCCCGTCTCCGCTGGGATTTCACTAACCCTTCCTCCGGCAGTGGCTGAAGCATAGGGCCGCTCACACTGGACCATTCCAGCCATCTCCTTCCTAGGTCAGCCTGCTGCTGCCTTGCATGTTGAGCCAGGATGGACCTAAACCCTCCGTCTGAGCGCTCCAGGGCTGGCTCCTTGTGCACAATGGCGGGTCCGTCCCGCTGCTGTTAGTTCCCCTCGAAGCTGCACGTCTCTAGTGAAGTGTCTGACGCAGGCAGCATAAGGGGCTTGACTGTTGGTTGGCATCTAACCAGCCTCCCTTGAAAGGGGCTCTGAGGCCACCTTCCCACCCCCCCTGCCTGCCTCCATCACAGCTAGCAGGAGTTGCTCTGGCCCTGGCAGGGATAGGAGCTTGCCCAAGGGGAGCGGGTGAGCTGCCAGGAATGGTGGTGGGGCATGTTAGGTGGCCTCCCTCAGCCAGCCGTGACCAGTGGCTCGGTGACAGGGCAGCCTTACAGGCCTCAGTTGCTGCTGCCAGATGTACAAGACTCCGGCTGTGCTCACTGCCCTTCCCCGGCTCTTGTCGAGCGGCCGAACAGGCTAATGATCCTCTCTGCCAAACATCCCCGGCTCCCTGTCCTTCCTGGGCCTGCTGAGTGTCACAGCAGTGCCCAAGTTCAGCATCTGGAAGCTTGGGCATGACTCCTGGACAAGCCCAGGAGCTCGGGGAGGAACAGTAGTGAGGCATAAGCTGGCTTGGGCACTCGCGTTCTGCTTCCCTTCTGGGCTTGTGCTGGACCTCAGAGGCCAGCTACCAGGGCTCCAGGCTGGCTAAGGCTGCAGTTGCCACCCCAGCTGCATGACTGTCCCCTCCGTCAATTACTGTCTTCTCCACATAGTTCCCCGGGCCAGGCCTCCAGGCCCACGCTGTATGACTGCCATGCCGGTCCTTGGCCGGCTGGCTCTCGGCAGCTCCTTGGCAGAGATCAGCCGCAGGCTCGTTACGCCAGACAGAACAGTCTCTCCCCGCCTCGTCGGTCAGCTGCTTCCTGTCCCGAGGGCGGTGCCTCTTCCAGACCGAGCACACCCACTCGGCTTTAGCGCCACGGCTAATGTCACCCGCTGTAGTGACCCTATGACACTTGCAGCTTCCTGCTCTGGCATGGAGTTACACTCTGGTGACTCCAGCGGCTTGCTGTTGCTGGGTTACCTACCCACAACCTACTGATGGGTGGCGCTTGCTCTTTAACTAGCACGAGCAGCTCACGCCTGGGGAGAAGCGTGAGTTTGAAAGCCTGACTCTCCAGCTCCAGCTGTAGAAGTGGAGATGCTCGTCTCTTGGCTTCAGCATGGCTGACAAGTGCGCTGCCGGTGGTTACGTGTCCTGGGCCTGAGGAGACCAACCAACGTGCTTGCTGTATTTGTTGTTCTAACCCCCTCTGTGGCCTGCCCCATGGTCTTAACCCTCCCCAGCTGAGCAAGAGGGAACTAATGTGGAAAAGCTGTTGGTGTAGTAAAGACTGTCAGCTCGCCACGTTCATTCTGGCAGGGATCCTCCACCCTCGTGCGTGAGGAGGGAAGACAGCGCGACTCCGTCCCTCCATGTGCACACCCCGACAGCTTGGTCTTGCAGTTGCCAGTGTCAGGAAGGGTAGAAAAGCCTCTAGAATCGGTCAGGAGTTCCCTGGCCAGACTGTCATGGACCGTAACCCCATTAGAGCTAGCCTGCCCTCGGCGGTCTGGTCTAAGCAGCCATGTGGCGTCCTGAGGGGACTCTTCTGGAGCTGCGTACTTGGGTACGGAGGCTCAAGCTGGCCAAAACGTGCTGCCGTGGAGGGAGTTTCTGTGGGTGGGGCATGCGGCTGCCTAGGGAGGAGCCGCTAGCGGAGCCTCCTGCGAAGGAGTCTTGCCTGGCTCAGCTGCGCAGTGCGTGCTGACGCTCGGCTCTCCCGCAGACCAGCCTGCCCATGTTCAGGAGCAAGCAGTTCTCGGCGAAAAGGCGCTTCAGTGACTTCCTGGGGCTGTATGAGAAGCTGTCGGAGAAGCACACGCAGAATGGCTTCATCGTCCCGCCGCCCCCGGAGAAGAGCTTAATAGGTGAGGGG
>JANRFK010003836.1:4759452-4772936 GCA_030068395.1 Apalone spinifera | reverse complement strand
GGGCTGTGGGCCACCTCCCCTTGGTGGGGGGAGCAGGTGGCTGTGACCCATGCTGCCCTTTAGCCCAGCAGAGGGCAGGGGTGGGAGGTGGCAGCGTGTGAAGCTGCCTCCCACCCCTTTCTTAACCAGCCCTGCCTGTAGTGGGATTGGCCTCAGGGCTCTTGTGCTGCAGTCCCCATGGGGGCCCCAAGCCTCGGGGCTTCCAGTCCACAGCCAGGAGGCCGGACCCAGCCCGGGAGCCAGAGGTTCTCCACCCCGTGCTGGTGCAGAGTCTACTGGCTGGCGTGTTCTCACTGGCAGACCAAGACAAACCCTCCAGAGTCTTAGTGGGAAAACACATTTTTGTAAGAGCATCTGGCTTCAAGTAACGATCAGCCAGCCAAGGAGCAGTCAGCACCGTCTGGCCAAGTGCGCCACCGTAAACGCCTAATCCTCTGTCTGGCTTTGCAGAAGCTCTTAATGAATAACGTCTGACGAGCCTAAAACTTCCAACCAGCCTGGCGAGCACCTGGGTAAATGGCTGAGCCGGCCCCTAGCTAGCTACGCTCCGGCCAGAGTTGGTGGTGTCACCGTGCTCACTTGTGCCAATGTTGTAAGCCCACTGGCTTGCTTTTCATGGCCGGATCCAGATTGATTCTCTCCTTGTAGCAGCGACGTCTCCCTTCCCAGCCTAGCCGCTGTTGGGAAAGGATCCTCTTGCTGCTTCCTGTCGGAAACCGCTTTCCTCTCTGCTGCTACCTTGTACCTGACGCCTTTCTCCCCTGCCACTGCCATGCTGGGGAAGTGCCTGGTGCTAGGGAGATGAAGTCGTCTCCCCTGTCTGCTGTTTCAGGAATGACCAAACTGAAAGTTGGGAAAGAAGATTCCTCCTCTGCAGAGTTCTTGGAGAAGAGACGGGCTGCTCTAGAAAGGTAGGGGCCGCCCTCAGGGCAGCTACCCGCAAGCGGAGATACCGGGGGAGGCCTTAAAGGAAGGCCACTGACCTCCACTGGAGGTGGGCCGCAGGTTTGCCAAGCTCAGTGACTTCTGTCTGGGCTCTTAATTCCTCTTGGCCTGATTCCAGCAAAATGCGACCACGTGGCTTCAGCAAACCGGGTTCCCCTCTTACCGGAGACCCTGTCTAGGGCAGGCAGGTTCCGGGCACCAGTTCCGTGGCGGTTCCATGTAGAACAGAAATGATTCCTCTCCAAAACCAAACCCGAAGTAGTAAGCTAATGCACAGGGGCTTACAGAGCCTGCCGGATCGGGCAGGGCACCACTCGCTGTGGAACTGGTCCATCTTCTCCCCGCTGAAAGTGGAGTGAGGCCATGTCTGCACGGAGGGGTAGCCTGGGGCATGCTGGGCTGTAAATCCTCAGTGCCCTGGGTGCTAGCAGGGTCCTCTTGGCTAGCTACTGTGCATGCACAGCTCCCCAGGGCGCTCTGGGCCAGAGCGTTTGAAATGGTCCCTGAGGAGCTGCTCATGTGCTGTAGCAGGCGCCGTGCAGCCAGCTCGTGCACAGCGTGCTATTGACTTAGTGCAGTGCTCGGGTTCAACACCATTCATTAGCTCGGTGCAGGAATCGGCCGGAGTTCTGTGGCCAGGCCCACGTGAGTCCAGACTGGAGGGTAACTTGTATTTGTGAGCTGAGGCCCAGATCTGCAGGTGGGACCAGCTTGTTGGATCAGCACCAGCTGTCTTGGCTCAACTGCGTTGTCCCAGTTGTGTTGTAACATGCTGGCCGGGTTCTGTGCGGCCTTCCCTTCCTGGAGAGGCTGTCACTTCTGGGAATGCCAGAGCTGAGGGAGCAAGGTCTGGACAGACCGTTACAAAGGCGCTTTTACTCTAGGTACCTGCAGAGGATCGTCAGCCATCCAGCCATGCTGCAAGACCCTGATGTGCGGGAGTTCCTGGAAAAGGAGGAGGTTGGTGCACGTCCTTCGGGAAGGAGCCTGACTCGTTCGGTCGCTTTCACTCTGGGGCGTAACATTCAGAGTCTTTCATGCGTGTCAAAGCTGGCAGCGCTTCGGCCTTCCCCTGCTCTGCCCCGCTCAGGGGAGCTCTCCACACCGGAACCGCAGGAGTCCGAATGCCTTTAACTTCCCCCAGACAGTGTGGCGGGGAGGGGGCTGAGGGTTTCAGTTGCGGGTGTGAGAAGGATTTGGGGTGAGGTGGGGCAGGGAACAAGAGGTTTGGGATGCAGACTGCAGTGGAGAGGAATCTTCTCCCCCCCCCTTGCTTCAGGGGCTCGGGACACGGGGAGGGGTGCACCTCCCCAGCCTGTGACCCTTACTAGCCTGCTGCACTGCTCGCAGGAGTCTTGGCTCAGGCCAGTGTCTGGCTGCCGCTCGCTGTCCTGCACAAGCTGTGCAGAGCTGTCCACCGGCTGCTCTGAGGCCTGTGCAGACTGAGGCAGGTGGTGCGGCGTTGCTGCGAGGGATGTTCTCAGAAGGTGCTAGAGCAGGCCTTGGCCTGAGGCCCAGCTCTCTGGTGCTGGAGCTTCAGCTGGCTGCCCAGTGCCAGCCGGAGTCAGTCTGGGGTGAATGGGCGACTGAGGCCCTGCTGTGCACTGCAGTGTCGCTTGGGTCTGGCGTCCAGCGTTCTCCCCGTTCGACTGGCTGGGCCGCGGTTACTGTGCCGAGCGAGTGCATGGGTGTCACGGCCCCAGGAAGCCATGTGTGCAGCAGCACCATCCCACTGTCGGCCCACGGGGACGACACCGAAGCAAGGATTCCTCACAGAGCCACCGTCTCCCCTGTGGCTGCTTGTCTGGTCTCTGAGACCCCGGGCCAGGTGGAGCTGGTGTCCCAGGCTGAAGCCAAAAGCTTGTCTCGCCCCACCAGACGTTAGTTCCAAAAGATTTGCGTGCCACGCCCCCCTCACCCCCCCACCTTGTGCATCAACATCCTGCAGCAGCACAGCTATAAGCTAGGCCAGAGGATAGTCCTGTGCTCCCTTCTGAAAGGGGGGCTGATAGAGGCAAGCTGGCCAATCAGCACCCAGCTAGTTCAAGTTTAATTGCCCTTAAAATACTAGGAGTCGAGTTTCAGATGAGCATGCTGGTCCTGGCAGGGCTTCCTAAGACCCTGCGGCGTGCCAGGGGCGTTAGCCTCTGAGCTGAGACTGCCCGTGACAGATCCCTGGCCTCCATCCCCCTGAGCCCCCACGTACCCGCTCCAGAGCACTGAGCCGTTTACACTAGAGAGCTTTGCCACCCGACCACTAGGAACCAAGGCAGATTCATGCCTCCAGAGACACGTGCTGCTGTATTAGCCGCTCGGCTGGAACTCGTCTTCTGGCCGAGACTCGGTTCCCGACTGGCTGTCCCAATGGCCAGTGTGGAGCCAGCCAGACTCTTCTGCAGGCTCTGGGTGCCCGTGGCGCTGCCGTGCCGCAGTCGAACCCTTCAGCTGCCTGAGCAGACTGCCAAAGAGGCTTCTCTCTCGACAGCTGCCCCGCGCGGTTGGCACCCAGACGCTCAGCGGGGCAGGCATACTGAAGATGTTCAACAAAGCCACCGATGCAGTCAGCAAAATGACCATCAAGATGAACGAATCGGACGTGGTGAGTATTCAGCGGCCTTTCCCCTTGAGCCGCCTCTTTCCCTGGACTGGGACGCTGCCCACTGGGCGCTCAGCGGGGAGCCGGCTTGGCCAAGTCCCGAGCAGGTCGTTCTGCCCCGAGAACGTGCGCGCTCGCCTCAGTTGTGGCTCTGTCCCTTGCAGTGGTTTGAGGAGAAACTTCAGGAGGTGGAGTGTGAGGAGCAGCGCCTCCGGAAGCTCCATGCGGCGGTAGAAATGCTCGTCAGCCACAGGAAAGGTACAGGCGCACTCGTGGGAGAACGTGCGGCTTGGGCTAGCAGCGCTGCCGAGACGCCCGCGTAACACACAGCAGCACTCCAGTCTGTTCCCGTGGGCCTGCTCTGCGCCGCCGTGCAGCCCTGGCTCATCCGGTCTGTAGCTGGGAGGAGCGCTGAGCTGGAAAGGGTGGCCCTGGCTGGAATCTCCTGGCCGGGAGGCGTAACATGCTGCAGGGAAGGGGCAGAGTCAGTGTCTGGGCAGTCACTGCGTGAACTCCAGTTCTAAGCTGTCCCCTACCGCTTTCATTGGGAGCTCAATAGGGAGGCACCTGTTGTGGGGAGCAGCAATGTCACGCCTCCCGGAGAAATAAACCGCAACGTACCCTGGCTTCCGCGCCTCGCGTGTGCCTGGCCCCGGCTTCTGCCCCTTCGCTTGCTGCCAGCTGCAGCCGCTTGGCCTCTCCAAGCTAGAGGCTGTTGGGAGCTGGTTCTCTTCCACTCCCCACGCAGGCGATCGGTCATTACCAACACAACTGGCACGAAGCCACCTTTAGCTGCCCCGCCCCGCCCAGTGCCTGTACTGAGCTAATCCTCACTGGGTGGTCGCTGTCGGCAGCTGTGTTGCTTTGAATGCCCAGCGGTCAGCCGTGTTCTCGCTCTCTCCGTCCCCCCCCCCCAGAGTTGGTACTGAACACTGCACAGTTCTCCAAGAGCCTGGCCATGCTCGGGAGTTCGGAGGACAACACGGCCCTATCACGGGCCCTCTCCCAGCTGGCCGAGGTGGAAGAGAAGATAGAACAGCTGCACCAGGAACAGGCCAACAATGACTTCTTCCTCCTGGCCGAGCTCCTGAGCGACTACGTCCGCCTGCTCGCGGTCGTGAGGGTAAGCAGCCCTGGTGGCGGCTGGCAGCTCCTCGCAGGAGGAGAGCGGGGCTGGCCGCAGTGGGGCCCGTGGAGTGGTTCTTCCTGTGGGAGGTGCAGGCCCTAGCTCAGCATGCAAACAGCCTGTAAGATGAAGCTGCATGCTGGGCCCTGCAGAGGCACCTGTCTGAGCCTTAGTCCGGCTGCATTTCTTACAGGGGCCCATAGTCGGTACTGTTGCTCCATAGTGTGGGTGAGGAACCTGCTCTACCAGAGTGACTAAACTAGGGGTCAGTGACTCGACAGTCGGAGAAGCACAAGCCTATCGGTGGACTAGTCCCTCGACTAGTCGCTTCTGGCTCAGGGGGAAGAGCAGGAGCCAGCTTAAAAGCCAGTCCCCCCAGCACCGTCTCTGCAGGGGAGTAGCCGGGAACTGGGCACAAGACAGGAATCAGCTGATTCCTGGCTCTCACCCAGTCCCAGCTGCTGTAGTTCTGCCCTTCAGATGTATTAAGAACAGGCAGGCTCTTAATGCCTTTAAAAGGCTGGTGTGTAGCTGGGGGAACCGGGTCCCCCCCACACTGTGCTGCTCTTCTAGGTTTCTCCCTTGTCCGGCCTTGGCAAACTGGGAAGTGGCTCCTTCCATCACGGCTTGCTGGTGCCATGTGCTGCATGGGAGTCCAAGGAGGGAGGCTGGCTTGGGGATTAGCGGCTTGGCAGACCCGGATCCTACTCCAGGCTCTCTCCAGTATGAGGCCTTGCATGAGATGCTTAGTACGTCTGCCACGGGGCTCCAGGCGTGCTTGGGAGGGAACCGTGGGTCTAGATTCAGCCAAATGCTCAAACCTTCCGGCCTGTACGTCCTTATGACCTCGTCTGGGCTCGCACCACCATTCGTCAGGAAGCTGTGCGGACTTTGCAGGGGGCCCAGCAGGAGGGTCAGGGCTGGTCCGTCAGTGTTGGAAATGCTTTTGGCGAAGGTGGCTCCTTTTAAACAGCCTCAACACCGAGCTCCTGGGTTGGAAGGGCTGGCCGAGTCCTTGCCCGGCTACTCGGGAGCTGCAGGGGCAAGAGGGAGGCATAGCCTGCCCGTGTCACTGGTGCCCACGCTGCATGGGATCCGCACCTGCCTGGTGAGCAGCAGTCACTTGCTCCAGCTGCCAGTGGGAGAGGAGCCTGTGCCCAGTCCCTAGCAGCCCAGGAGCAAGGGCCGCTCCGAGGTCTCCAGTAGAGCCTGGCTCAGCCCTGCTGGAGCACTTCCCTGAGTGGCACTAGGTACTGCACAGGGGGCTCCTGGTGGCAGGCAGCCTCCCCTTCCGCTCCCCGACCCACGGGCAGATCCAGGCTCCCTCGGTTGCCGTGCTCGGGGTGCAGGGATCCTGAGGTCCCAGGGAGAGGTAGAGCAAAGGCCTGTGGAAAGCTGCTGCAGAGCCATGCACTGTCCTGGCACACTCGTGCACCCTGGTCTCCCCACCGTAGCTGGTGGGGCTAGAGGCTTTCCTGGTCCCATGAGGGTGAGATCGGGGTCTGCTGAAGCACGAGGAGTCTCGGGCTCCCACAGGCGTCTGAAACCCGAGGCGCAGCGCTCCGAAGGGCAGGCTGCACTCGCGAGACTGCAGCGAGCAGCCGTGGTCTTGGTTCAGAGACTCCTCCGTGGGCAGGTCTCCTTTCTCCAAGCAAGAGCCAGTGCTGCTGCCTTAAAGCATCCCCATAGCGGCTGCCACTTACCCAGTTCAAGTGGCCCTTTGGGGGCCATGGGCTGCAGAAGCAGCGTGGTGGGTGACGGTCCTTGGAGGGGCAGTGGGTGCCCTGGAGGACGGCCTGGTGGTGTGTCCGGGCCGGTGTGGAGCCGGGAAATGCCTCCTGGCAGAGGCTGGAGCAGGCCAGCGCAGGGGACTGGCCCAGCATTCAGTGTCACAGGCTGACTTCTGCCTGCTCCCCGCAGGGCGCCTTTGACCAGCGCATGAAGACCTGGCAGCGCTGGCAGGATGCCCAGACCATGCTGCAGAAGAAACGGGAGACTGAGGCCAGGCTGCTGTGGGCCAACAAACCTGAGAAGCTGCAGCAGGCCAAAGAGGAGATCTCCGAGGTAAGGAAAAGGGAGGCGAGCTGCCCTCCAGCCGGGCATCTGCAAAGGGGCCCTGGGGTAATGGCTCGTCTGTGCCATCGCCTTGGCCACTGGCAGTGAAACCAGCACCTCAGACGTCCCTCCAGCAGGCCCAGAACTGTGAGGCTTGGGCCTGTCTCTAGGCCGGGCAGCGGCTCTGTCCACCCAGGGGTGAGCTGCCCCCTGAGCCCGGCAGGCAGGCAGCCCGCTCTGTGGAAGGGGCAGGGTCTGGCCAGTGACACCTGTTCTGCCCCTGGTGAGACACGTGGTTTAAGCAGAGATCTGGTGCCGTAGGGGGGGCTCTGCCCTCGGTGGGACCTGCCCAGTTCACTGTCCGCAGGGGGCTCCCCCAGGCTCCCTCTAGCTTGGGGTGGGGCTCTGCCGGTGGTGGCTGGCGGCAGAGGTACCGAGGGACCTGGTGGCCCAAGGGAAGTACCCTGGGGAGCTCTGCTGCAGTAGTCCTGCGAGAGCCCGGTGGCTTTCCAAGTCAGGGCACCGTCAGGAGTGGGGGCTGGCACTGGGCGGCTCAGTGCAGTGGCTGTACCGGAGGAGGCAGGGAATTGGCGGGGCCCTGGGCGTGGCACTCACCTGCCTCCGCTCTTCGCAGTGGGAGTCCCGCACGACGCAGTACGAGCGGGATTTCGAGCGGATTTCGGCCGTGGTCCGCAAGGAGGTGATCCGGTTTGAGGTATGGGCCCCCGTGTGCAGCACCAGACCTGGCTGCCTGCTCCCGTCTTCGTTGCGCCCTGCCTCGAGGGGTGCTGCCGGCTGCCCCGCTGCTGCTCCGGGCTGAGTGGTGCAGGGTGCGGAAGGGACTCCCCAAACCTTCCCTGCTCCCCTGTGTTCTCAATTCCGCCCGAGTGGACAGGGGCCAACTGCTTCCTGGCGGAGCCCCGGCCTGCACTGCTCTGGTGGCTGTTCGGATGCAGGTTCAGGCTGGCCCCAAGGCACGCTCTGGCTGGGGAACAGGGTGCTGGGCTAGCAGGGTCCCACAGCTTATCGCAGGCACCTTGTGGAGCACCTTCAGGCCGTTGACGGCTCTGCTGGGGATTCCTCCCAGCCGCTGCCAATCCGTCGCGTCTTTTGCTGCCAGTTGGTATAAGGGCAGCTTCTCTGCCTGTGGCATAGACCGCGAGGGAGCCACCAGGAGCTGGAAATGAAGCAGCGTTTCCTGTGTGCTGCCGGCAGCAGGGGAGCAGCCACTCGCTGAGCATGGGAGGTTGAGCTAATGTCCTGTCTCTTGCAGAAGGAGAAATCCAGGGACTTCCGGAACAATGTGACGAAATACCTTGAGACGCTCTTAAACTCACAGCAGCAGGTGAGAGTCCCTGGCCAGCAGCTCATCCGCCCTTCAGCTCATTGACTGGTTCCTGGCGTCAGTCAGTCAGTCAGATGTAGGAGGCTGTATCTTGGGTTACCTGCCACTAAGCCTCCCAGACAGTACCTGGTGCCCTGGCAAACCAGAGACTTAACGAGCCCTCCAGTGGCTGGAGCCGGTCGGGCTGTCTGTTTTGTGAGAGGAAAAAATGGGTAAGTTAAACATGGAAACTTGTAGCCCATGTTGGAGTAGCTAAGCAAGGCAATTTCATATCCAGCCAGGCCACCAACACACCCCGAGTCTGCCTGGGTCGGTCACTGCTTCCATTGTACCACTAGGTACAAATTCCCCCTTGCAGAGGGAACAGGCATCTTCCTTAAGGCACAAGACCCCAGTTGGGAATTTGGCTGGCACCTTGCTGACAGCTTGTCCTTTGTCTCCTTGTGGTCTCTGCAGCTGGTGAAGTACTGGGAGGCATTCCTACCTGAAGCGAAGGCCATCTCCTAACCAGACCAAGCAAACCAGGACACACACGACTTACTCTGCCTTTTTATACACTATACCTCTTCGCCTTTCACAGCCGGACCTGAGCGGGATGCCTCCCGCCGAGCTGTTAGAGCTAACCCCCAGCTGAGAAGTGAACCCCGACAGTAACTCTAACTATTTTTGATTTAGCTTCATATCTATTTTCTTAATGGAGAGACTAGTTTCCTGCTTTCAGCCAAGACCTGCCATGGGGTGCATTTGGGAGGGGTTATAATGTGTATATAAATAAAATGTATATTTTTCAGGCTGGCCTCTTGGACCTGGGAATGGTTTTCTGTTACTCCTGCAGTGCCATGAAAATTATGTAATAAAATATTTAAAAATCAGGGCAAATGAGCTAACTTTTTTCTCTTGAGTAGCTGCTGCAGGGTGGTGGGGGTGGGGGTGTGTGTGTGTGTGGGTGCTTATCAACCCAAGCTGAAATCTATCAGGGAATAGCTTCTGTTGCAAGTATATTGTGGGAGGCTAGAAATCAGTTTCTTGGTTAATCCAAACACGAAGATCTGAGTGGAAACCAGCTGCGCTATCCTTTCAGTGCCTCACTGCCTGGGCTAGCAACTCGCAGTCAGCACTAGAGGTTCAATTGCTCCTGCTTCAGCCGGTCTCCTGGCAGGAGTCTGCTCTCGTGTGGCTGCATGACACCAGGCCTTGTGCTAGTGGGAGTCTTGCAGCATCAGGCCACAACCAAACCACAGGCTGTGAACACTGGTCAGGGAAGCAAACTTCCTCAAACCGGACTTTGCCTGGAGCCTGCAGGGAGCCGTGTGTAGCGAGGGCTTGCAGTGCCCCGGTCCCCGGTGCTGATCTAGCCGGGGTAGCGCAGCAGGCGCTTGTGCACAGAAAAGCCAGCTGCCCCGGCAGACTCTGGAAAGGCCTTGGCGCTCAGGCAGCTTGCCGGTGTCCCCAGCACTGTAGGGAGTGGGACTAAGGGGCCAGCCAGCTTCTCTGGTGCAGCTTAGTTCTGCTTGGAGCTGTCATGTGCTTTCAGAATCTCTGCCCCAGCATGGGCGGGCTCCTAGCCACTGCCAGTGCTAAAGGAGACCAAGCCCTGCCTGTCCCCCTGGAGCAGCAGGTTTGACTTGTGAGCCCCTGAAGCCTGATGTCCAAAGGGGTCTAGACCACCACTGACTTGCCCCTGCGTGTACCTTGGGCCCAAGCGCCTCTCCCTGCACAGGCCAGGCTAGTGCTCAGCAGGAAGGGGCCCTGTGGGGCCGGGACGGCAGAGTTGGAATCAGCCTGGCAGGGTCAGTTGGCCCTGACCTATGAGGGTTTCAAAGTCAGGGCCCTGGGGCTTGTAGTGCCTGTTGGGGGAGTGTTGGTCTGACCTGGCTTCCTGGCAGTGCTGTACTCTAGCATCTCTGCCAGCCGGCTTTCACCCCAGTCAGACAGCCCAGGGCCAAGCCCCTGTTAGCCCAGGCTGCTGGGGAAAAGGGAGCTAGGGTTAACCATGGTGAGCTGGCCCAGCCCAAGGCTGCTGACCTTAGGCCTCAGGCCCCGGAGGGGTCTGTGGTGGGCGGCAGTGAGGAATCCTCTGCCAGCTCGAAGTGAGCAGCGTAGCTCTTTGCCTCCCTGGGCTGCTGGGCTAGCAAAACCTCCCTTGTCTTCCTTCCCCGCAGGCGAGCGAGGAGCAGCAGCCAGGGGCTGGGGAGTGCTGCTGCTGAGGGGACGCTGGTGGCAGGCAGGCAGCTGCTGGGGGGCGAGAGCTTACAGCTACAAGCCCTCAGCCAGGGCCTGAAGCCGCCCAGGTAGCAACACAGACACTGCTTTGCACCTGAGATGCTGTGAGGAGTGTCCCAGGGGACTGGACCTAGGCTGGGGAAGCCTGTGAGGCTCTGAGGCTGGGCTGGCAGGCCCACCCCTCACACCGGGCCTGTGGTGCTCAGCCCAGGCTGCACTCTGCCTCCTGTGACACACAAGCTGCTACAAAACCCCCGAGGAAAACGGGCTGGAGGGTGACTTCTGTAAGGTGGGGCCACTGTCCTCTCCCCTGGTGGCAGTGAGGGCAGCCATGCTCCACAGGCTGTGCCAGAGGTGGGGTGGGGTGGGAAGGTGAGAGGCAGGGGCAGAAGCTGTGTGGGGAGGGGCAGGCCCAGAGGCAGGGGCTAGATGAGTAAGAAACTGCAGGGGGAGGGTTAGGGCCAGGGGTTACAGGCCTAGAGAGCTGGAGCAAGGCTCAGGATCTGCTGAGCTCAGCTCTTGCTCTGCTGTGTGGGGGTCACAGCTGCCTGCCCCGAGCTCCAGCTCTTTGACCCAGTGTGAGGGGGGCTGGGGGTGCTCACTGCCTCCAGGAGGCAGCCTGTGCCTGCTGCCTCAGCAGAGGCGCCGATCACGCCAGCCGTGAGTCACGCGCTGTGGCCAACAGCTGTGGGGGGGCACCACTTCCTCTGGAGTCGCTTCCAGAGCCAGCAGCAGCCCTGCGCCCAGCCCGGCCTGGGATGAGCTGGCTCTGCACTCAGGCTGGTGGGGAGCCGGGCGGGCTGCCCGGGGCTGATGCGGTTCGGTGCCCTCTCTGGAACGGAGCTGAGATGGAGGCTAATCCGCTCTCTGCCGCAGCCTCGCGGGGCCGCTCCCAGCAAGAGTGAGTGAGTTTAGCACAGGCGGTACCGGGCCCTGACCCACTCCTGCCTGGAGACTGGCAGGGGCGGCCCTGGTGCCCACTGCCCTGCCTTTAGCCTGTGGCTTGGGAGCAGTGAATTTCCCTTCCCACCTCATTGGAAGCTGGAGCCCAGGGATCTGATGCCTGCTTGGCTGGGCCTCCTGTTCCCCTGTCCCCTCGCTCTGGGGCTCTGTGATAATCCACAGCTTCCCCAAGGGCAGAGGCATCCAGTGATTATTGGGGGCCCGTGTGCGGGCTTGCCTCCCTCATGCCTGTCCAGCCGGATTGCTCTCACGTCCCCCTTGCTACCTACTTGCACTGGCCTCTGGAGAGCACCCTCCTTCCCCCCCTCCACCCTGCACCCCCTCTGCCTGGCCTCTTGGAAGACTGAGGGGGAGGGGGTGTCTGCATGCAATCCACAAAAGTTTTGCTGATGGGGGGTGTTTTAAGCCAGGACACAGTGTTGTGGCTGCAATTGGGCGTGTGAGCGAGCCTGGCCTGGCTTTGTGGCAGGAGCACACTCGGCGGGGGGACGGGACGTATTTTGTCGACAGTTGTGCCGCCCTACAGCGTTCGCACAAGCGGCCTTGCAGCAGGGCTGTGCCCCCACACACTCAACGCTGCACCAAGCTCCGGGGTGCGGCGCCGCCTGTGCTCAGTGGCTGGCAGCAGCACTGTTGTGGCAGCCAGACCAGGCTGGTGACACATCCTCTCGGGAGGGTGCTGGCGGGGCGCCCCCGGGCTCTGCAGCACTCACAGGCATTCCAGCCCCTCAGATTGGGATTGGCCCTGCCTTGGGCAGGGGGCTGGACCGGATCCGCTCCTGAGGGCTCTGCCAGCCCTGGGATTCTAAAACAGGCCCCAGCTGTCTGGCGCTGGGTCTGCATTGGCTAATGTCCCCAGCCCCTGGCGGACACGACTGAAACACAGGGAGCCCTCTTTATCTCCTCCAGGCATGCACTCGGCACCTGCTGCCTCCCTCCCTGCGTGGCTGGCCCAGGGCAGTTGGAGGAGCAGCCTCGGTTGCAAGTGTGCATGGAGAGCCCCGACTTACCGCCCGCCCCGCCCTGTGGCAGCGTGTGCACCGGGCACCTGGCCTACAGGGCGGGGATAGGCTGTTTGCTTTAGGAGCCGGGCCCTCGGAAAGCAGCCGGGTAACAAAGGGCCGGTGCTCAGCGTGGCAGGGAGCCATGGGGGAAAAGTCCAAGACAACGGGGCCAAATTCAGCCGCGGTGCCAGCGGGCCCAGCTCCCACTGACCTCCCTGGGCTGGGCCTGCTTCCAGCAGGGCTGGATGTGGCCCCGAGATGAGGCAAAACCCGGGAAGGGACATGCCCGCTGTTTGCTGAGGTGTTGCTGGCTCGGCAGGGGCCGGTCTCCCCGGCAGTGAGGCAGACATAGCAGAGCCCTTGTTCTCGGGCTTCGCACCATACTCGCTGCCTGCTCCTGGAGGAGGGACTGGGACTTGGCGGCGGTTCTCGCTTACTGGCTATGCACGTCCCCTTCCCCCGGCGCGGCCACGCGCCCGCCCCGGTGGATTTTAGCCGCAGCTCAGCGCCAGGCTCCTCGCTGACAACCCACCCCCGTCTGTCGCAGGGCTGGTGAGAAGGAAGGGCCGGGCACTGATCCGAGGAAGGAGCATTGCACCGGCTGCCTAACCACACCGACCCCATATGCACACGTTAACCTCGGCCCCTGGGACTTCCAACGGTCCCACTGGCCCCCCCTCAGCCGTAAACAGAAGTGACACCAGCCCAGCCTGAAAACAGGCCCAGGGAAAATGCTGCCCTCCCCCAAGGCTCCCTCTTCACTTTTCCATCCATGTGCTGATTTTTTCTATCCGTGTGCAGAATAAATGTTCTGTGCGCCCAGATGTGACTGCGCCGCCGGTAGCAACAAACCCAGCTGTGGGCGCTCTGCTAATCAGCGGGGCAGCACTGCAATCTGGCCCATGCAGCCGCACAAGGGGACCCTGGGGCTGCCTGGGGACCCTGAGGCCCAATGACAACGTGACAGAACCTCGTCTAGACCTGGCCAGATGGGCTCAGTTGCTACCCTGAGCAACAGCACCTCAGCCTGCCAGCTCCACCGAGTGCTGGGCACCGAACGAACCTTCCCCCCCATCCTGGGAGCTCAGCCCTGCCCCAGGGCTCACGGGTGCGGCAGGCAGGGTCTCTCGCTGGCCCTGGGCCTGGGCCCGCGGCCTTGGCTAGGACAGTGCTTGGGTTTTGGAAAGTCCCAGTCACACCTCACTGAGGCTTAAGAGTTTAAAGTAG
>JANRFK010003836.1:4682326-4745050 GCA_030068395.1 Apalone spinifera | reverse complement strand
ACTGGGCTAGATGGACCTTTGGTCTGACCCAGTACAGCCATTCTTATGTTCATTGCTTCTTGTCCTATCCTCAGAAGTTAAGGAGAATGATTTTTCTCCTTCCTCCTTAAACACCCTTGTACGTACTTGAAAGCTGCTACCATGTCCCTGTTCAGTTTTCTCTTTTCCTAGATTCCTTTCTGCAGTACTCCTTCCTAGACAGTCACTGCCCATCTTGTACGTGTGAAGCTAATTGTTCTTCCTTAAATGGAATACTTTGCATTTGTCTCATTGAATTTCATCCTATTGACCTCAGACTATTTCTCCAAAGCACTTGCAACTCCTCCCAGCTTGGTCTCATCTGCAAACTTTATAAGCACACTCTATGCCATTATCTAAAACATTGAAGATTTTGAATACAACCACTCCCCAAACTGACCCCTGCGGAACCCCACTTGTTATGCCTGTCCAGCATGATAATCATTGATAACTACTCTGAGACTGGTTATCAAACCAGTTATGCACCCACAGTATAGTAGCCCCATCTAGGTTATATTTCTCTAGTTATTGATGAGTTTATGCAAGACTATCAAATGTTTTACTAAAGTCTAGGTATACCACATCTACTGCTTCCCCCTTATCCTATCAAAGAAAGTTATCAGGGTGGTTTTACATGATTTGTTCTTGGCAAATCCATACTGGCTGTTACTTATCTTCCAGATGTTTGCAAATGGATTCCTTTAATTATTTGCTCCATTATCTTTCCTGGTACAGAAGTTAAGCTGACTGGCCTAGAGTTTCCTGGGTTTTCTATTTTTCCCTTTTTAGAGATATGCACTATATTGGCCCTTTTCCAGTCTCCTGGAATCTCTTCCACTTCCATGGACTTCTCAAAGATTATGGATAACAGCACAGATACCTCCTCAATCAGCTCCTTTGAGTATTCTAGGATGCATTTCATCAGGCCCTGATGACTAAGACATTTAACTTTAAGTAATTTTTAACTTTCTTTTCCTTTTCCTATTTTTACTTCTGAACCTACCCAATTTTCGTGGGCATTCACTGTTAGGCATCCAGTTGCCACCCATTTCCTTGACAAAAGTTGCTAAGCACCTCTGCCATTTCCATATATTGTTATTGTTTTAACCTTTTCATTGAGCAATGGGCCTACCCTGTCCTTGGTCTTCCTCTTGCTTCTAATATATCTGTAGAATATTTCCTCCTTACCCTTTGTCTCTAGAAAGACTAAAGCACAAAATGAGCTCATGTGTATGTAATATGCCCCTACATACTTGTGTTTATATTCACCATTAGTACTTTGACTTAAGTTTCCACTTTTTAAATACAACTTTTTTGATTTTTAGAGGATTCAAGATTTCCTGGTTAAGTCAGGGTGGTCTCTTGCCATACTTGTCTTTCCTAAGTAGTGGAATGTTGTGCTCTTGCACTCTTAATAATGTCCCTTTGACAAACTGCCAACTCTTCCTCCTCTTAGGGATCCCATGGGATCTTACCTACCAGGTCCCTGAGTTTACTGAAGTCTGCCTTGAAATCCACTGTCTTTATTTTGCTGTTCTCCCTTCTACTATTCTTTAGAATCATGAACTCTGATTTCATGACCACTTTCAAATTCTCAACCAGTTCCTCCCTCTTTGTTAAAATCAAATCTAGAACAGCCTCTTCCCAGTAACTATCTCCATTGTCTGGAGTAAAACATTGTCTCCAATACATTCCAAGAACTTGTTGGATAGTCTGTGCCCTGCTGTGTTATTTTCCCCACAGGTGTCTGGATAGCTGAAGTCTCCCATCACTACCAAGTCCTTTGCTTTGGATGATTTTGTGCCTTTGCAATGGAATGCCCTCTGAACTACTTCAGCAGCGAGTCACCCAAAATTTGTCCTGACTTTGAGGTACCAGGATCAGTTGAATCATTAGGACAGTGCCCTAAATGCTCAAATCCTGTTGTCAAGTCACCTAGGCCAAGTGTCCTACAGGAGAGTGATGGTCTGTAGGGACCTACGTAACTCACACAAAGGAGGCAAAAGTGAGCAGAATAAAGGAGAGATTGCTGTTCCCTTAGCAGTCCGTCACAGTGTTCTAGGCTAATATGGTGGTCTGCCTAGCTAGTAGAGGTTTTGCCTGGACTAAAGTTTAAGCTGCATGTTACATTTGTATTTTTCAGATGAACACCTCTACAAAGAAGTGAGACTATGGGTATTTATTTGTTTGGGGTGAGTATATTCCCATGTTGCTACCGATCAGCGATGCACCTCAGAAGAGTAGCTGCTTCTATTTGCCTGACATGTCAAGAGGACAGGTTGGCCTTGCCCAGATAGGATCCTAAATATACAAATCAAAGATTTATAAAAGACTAAAAAGAGCAGCAGCAGAGAGTAAATGTAAGACATTTTATTTTACATACAAAAAGGGTGCAAACGGGAGCCCCTACCCCCCAAAAGGGGAAGAGGAGTAATTAAAGATCACATTTGTTGTGTTTCTCATGATGCCCTAGTCAATGGGCAAATCAGAAAGACCAACAGTAAGCAGGACCCATTTTCTTGATGGAAAGGAGCTCCCTGTGGAGGGGTCTTCCCCATGGTATAAGCCCTTATCCTGGTTGAACCATTTCAAACACGTTTTAAATTGACATTCATGTTAAAAAATACTACAAGTTCTATGTTCACAGCTGAGCTTTGAGACCAGTGCCTGAAATATGAATAAAACATTGCATTACATACTTAAAACAAGAGAAAAACTCAAGGCATTTTAAACAAGAATCTGACATCCACACAATATTTAAAAAATGATTTCCACAGCCGATTTTCATATATTTTACAGTAAAAAAGTTGCAATCAACACCCCCTCAAAAGTACAAAGGGTTAAATTAAAGGAATAGACAAAATAAATTACAGCTTGTAAAGTTTCCAGTGGGGATTAATCACTTGACAGGATTTCCTGTTTGGGGTTTATAATGCTATTTGGTATAATCTACATGTTCCCAGAGCATATTCTTCTCTCGCTCTGTGTGATAACATACAAGACTTTACCAGGACCAGCTTGCTGTTCTAGTTTGGGAAGAGAACTTGTCACTTGTTTTTGCCAAGTGTTCCTGGAAGAAAACAAGGTTCTCAGAGTTGCTTGCACTGTGCAGTTAGAGCTATACAGACGGGGAGTGAGCATCTCCTGATCCTTTTCCCGAGATACTCTGAAAAGGATTAGACAAGTCTTTTAAAGCCTTTTCCTACCTGTATTCCTCCTGACTTGGCCTGCACCTGTGTTGGGCAGGGCAGACAACAGAGAACTGTCCCCATCGATCACTGCCAGCTGGATGGTTTCTCTTCACTCTTGGAGATCAGAACCTGGCCCTTACTTGGTATTGGTATTAATTCTGTGAAGTCCCAAGGCTCTGATCTTTTGCCCTGGAAATACTTGTGATGTACTAAAGAGCATGTGGGGACTGCTCCTGAGAAGTAGGGAGAGGAGCAAGAAAGGAAAAAGATTTGTTAGAGAAACTGAAGTTTCTTTAAAATATGAAGTTTGGTCAAACTAGAGACGTGCCCACTTATTTCAGACCTTGAAGCCCAGCTTTACACACACACCTTTACACAAATACTGAAGTGGGGTTCCATTTGGATGTGGGGAATACATTTTTCTGAATCAGCATCGGTCACCTATTACTGTACAACTATTAAACTGCAGCCTGAGAAACCAGTTCTGTTATAGTCAGTTACCTGGAAAAGTAACTGAAAACACCAAACACTTTAAAACCTGTAATCACTCAATTACAGAAAGAGTCCTAGAGCACAGCACCGCCAAACATTGTGCAAACTGCAAGCACCCTGCGGAGGGGAATGCTCACCTAGAAGTTGGTAACCAAAGCCTCACTTGCAAACCAACCAAGACAAAGATGGAGCTGGCAGCTGTTACTCTCAGTAAAATCTTCAAGCTGGTCAGAAAGACTTTTCCTGAAACCTGAGTGGTATTGTGGAAAAGCAAAAGGTTCCCAATCTATAGTGCCTTTAAGCACCGTACCTCATGTATGCTGGTTTGCAGGGGAGCACAGGATGAAAGCTATGTTTGTACAGACACCATTCCTGGATTTCAGGTCCCCCTGGGGGTTTAAACAGCATTCCCTCCCAAGCACAATCTGAACTAAGCACAACCAAGGGAGGGCTCAGCTCAGCACTCTCCAGCTTGCTCTCTATTAACAGAAGCCATGCAACAAGCTCCAGGACCCAGGCACGTTACTCATGTCCGAATCCAGGGTCAAAATGGAATACTATGAAGTTACTGCTTGCTAATTTGTTACTAGAAAGAGTCAAAGCACAAAAGAGGAGATGGACTCTTATAGAGGTTTTAAAGAGCCAGGGGAAGGACATTTTGAGGTTTTCCTTTTCAAAGAGCATGAGTGTTCCTGGGAGCACTGATTCTGGAAACTAGGAGATACAGGTCATGCAAAAGAGTGATTACTTCAAAGGCTGTGATTAAGGAGTAAGGTTTCCAACTAAGCAGACCCTGGCATTACGCAGTTACTAACACTGAGACTCATCACTGACAGAATGCTATATGTGCATTTTCTGTCTATATTGAAAGCTACTTTTAGAAGATGCTTCTTTTGGCTAATAAGGAGCAGCTGCTTTAATGCATTTGTCCCAACTGTATTGAGAATAAATAAGCAATTGCTATTTGCATGCTGGAAACCTCTTGATCATGGCAGTTCAGTAGATTAGTTGATTTGTTTCAACTACCCAAGTACATGAAGTATTCTGCTTACTAGATACCTGGTACACAACACCTGTCCCTCACTTTACACATAACAGAGCAGCTAAATTATGGCTAATGAGGAAGACAGTGCTCAGCATGAGTGCAAACCATTCCCACCCTCCATCATGGGCTGAGGTTTCTCAGTGTTGCACCCATCATGCTGGTGTTGTGTTCTGCTTAGATTCTGATGTGGACTGAACATAGCTCCAGAGTTCAGCTAGAGTGAGAGGAGCTGGAGCTGCTGCTGAATTTTCAGTTCAGCTTCTCTGTAGTGTATGGGCAGGAGGCAGGAGTATGCCATGTCCTTGCCATTTGGGGAAGACCCATTTGATGCTGTGCCCCACTGTAAGTTATTGACAGAAGGACTACTGATTATACTCAATGTGGCTAGCACATTTCTCATTAGTTCACATCGTCATGTCCAAACAGTTGAGCCCCAAAGTCACCTGTGATAGTGCCTTTCATTTATCAAGGAAGTGTGCGGAGAAGAGGGTTAGTTCCAGCATTCCTTAAGCAAGCTGTATAAAGGCTGGACTGTTCATGGCTTTAAAGAAAGATAAAGCATTTCAAAAGCTCCCACACTGTACATGGTTCCCTCGCAGAGGATTTCAGAGCTGCTTTAGTACAGAATGGAAGGGTTACTCAGAGAACCCAGATTGAAGCAAAGAAAACATATCCGTAAGGGTTCTCAGGGAGGGGTAATAATTACATCTATACATGGAGTTCAATACAGCAATGCAATATTTTATTGAAAACCTCACTTGAGACCTCAGGAGACTAATGCAACTTTTGGTGGGTCCCTGCTGCAGAGGAGCCACACCTGGAAATCCAACCGCAGTATTAGGCCATGCGAAGGAAGTGCTGGACAGCCAGATGCTGCTCCCACTCAGCAGTGATCTGAGAGTCAGCTGTGATCTGAGAGTCTCTCCTCTCACTTTCTTGAAGAATGCAGGAATGTACTAATACATGAGCTTCCAGTGGGGAGGAGAGGCAGGGAATTAATTAATGGAGGTGGGTTCAATGCTTAAATTTCCTACTGTAAGATGGGCCCACTTGATCTGGCTTTTATCACCAATCACTTCTTGAACTTCCTGGGTCAAACAGTTTCCTTGGAATAGGACTTACTTTTTACCCGCTTTTTACATCCTTTGCCCTTCTGAAGAGTCCAATATGCGACAATAGTGCAAGAGGGCTTGGTATAAGTGAGCATTACCAGCATGCCTCATACGCATTATCATAGGATTAAAAGAACACTATCCCCAGAGCAAAGCAGTAGTGGGGCCACCATGAAATGGCTTTCAAACTGACCCACTTAAAAACAAAGGAAAATTTCTTACCAATCAAATACATTCGCTTATGTAAAAAATATTTAAGAACCAAAACAAAGTAGACACTCCCCTCCTCACACGTACTTTGCAAACTACAAGCTACTCCCTGATTGGAAAGAGTTAGGAATGACTGAACGATGTCAGGAAATGCAGAAGGAACTGAGTTTCTCCTCTGAGTTTTGGTGACAGGCACTTAATGGGGTTTAGGAGGGCAGCAATGCATGTCTCTGGGCCCAGTGAAATCTGGGGAGCTGGGTGCATACAGCTGCTTTCTTCTCGCAAATTCCTGCGCTTTCTTCCCCCCCGCCCCCAAGATGCCGAACCATGGTTTCCTATGGTGAGAGTGTGAGGAAATGTTCATTGCAAACAGCCTGACTTTTTAGAGTCAGCAACCATGGAAGAGTTCCGGAACAGGCTGAGCAGCAAAACGACTTGATTGAATGTCCCGTCCCCTGCCTTCCTCTCCCTGGGCGCAAGAAAAGCAGTTAGGGAGTTCAATAGCCATACTCAAGGAGGAAGGGAAGTGCTTTCCTTATGCATCCCATGTGTTACACTTAGGGAAACTTCTTGTAGAACAAAAGGTGGATTTACAAATCTCTTGGACTAGCGACTGAAGAGCAGCCAGCTGCAGCTTAACTTCCCACAGGTGGCAGAGAGGAAGAGAATAGCAAAATGCTTGGCTACAGCTGCTTGCTTTCCATTTGAGTAAGGCATTAAGATACCAGTAGCTAATGGCTAACAACTGCAAAGCACCTCAAAGGGATTCACAGCGAGACCAGAGTGCTGGGCCGAGTTCCATGCTATACACCCTAACCACTACACTGCAACAGAGTGCCTGCTCACTTACCTTCCTGCTGCTCCGCTCACTCCTGAAATCCACTTACCCTCTCTTGGGGGAGGAGGGGCAAGCCCAGCTCCCATGGCTTCCCTTCCAGCATGTGCCATTACATGCCCTTGGAGGCAGCTGGACTGTCATTCTGAAGAGATGTTATATTAGAGAAGATCTGCCTCAATGCTCTGTAGGGAATTCAAGCACTGAGGTGGGGGACCGCGAAAGCCCCTGAAATGAGGGGGCTGATCCCATGCTGGTGGAATATGCAAACAGGCAAAGCATGAAGAACCAATGTCTAGCCTCCACAAAAAAGCTACTGTAAACCTTTGCCACACTCCTCCCACTCATATCCCCCCAGCTGCCTCAGCATCCGCAGTCCCTGCGCTGGGATATGAGAATTCACTTGCAAAGTGCGCTA
The DNA here is from genome assembly GCA_030068395.1 of Apalone spinifera. Lineage (NCBI taxonomy): Eukaryota > Metazoa > Chordata > Testudines > Trionychidae > Apalone > Apalone spinifera. Next base: position 4,737,729 of record JANRFK010003836.1, on the reverse strand, counting down.
AGCCCATTGCTAAGTAATGGTTTGGCTCAAAACGGCCGTTAAAAGAAATTCGTTCCCCCTCCAGGAAAACCTCATGCTGTGTGCTCCAGGCCCCACAGAGCCAAGACAGCCTGCAGAGCACATCTGAAGCCCACATAAGGTCTGATTTGAGTAGCTTATGGGGACACCTGCAGATGCAGTCACTGTAAGGCAGTTAAGTGTCGATTCCCTGCTGGGGTAGCTTTGCTTCTCTAATATTACCATGGTAGAGTATTCAGTACATTGAAAGAAAGGTGCTTACTCCACAGTCAACCTCCCAGACGCCATCTGAGACTACGAGGCCACCCAGCCACAAAATATCTGCCACATGGGAAATGTCAGCTTCCCAGTTACGTAATCGACATCTGCTGCTCTACCCAAAGAAAACTCCTCTCACTCAGCAAGGCTGAACCCTCTCAAGGCTGAACCCACTAGAAAGCTAGTGCCTTCCAACTGCAGGCTGGTTGTGTCAGGCACCGGGTAGGAAACCATGGTAGGGCCATTCACTGGCAGCTACAAAGGGGGATTCAAAATTCAAGTAGGTTTATCTCAGCACACAACCAACATTGGGCAGTAGGAAGCCCAGGCTGTGTTAGGCTTTTGTGGATGTTGCAAGCAAACCCTCTGTTGAGGACATACTTTGTAACGCCCCTCCCCCACACATTCCCAGCTGATGTCTGTGCCGGCATCACTTGTCCCTGTGAGAATCTACAGACACAATATGCATCTGTAATGCTAAAAATAATAAAAAGTGCAACAATGTCAGTTTCTTTAAAACAATCCGCACTGCTCTGTTACTGTCTGGAGAAGGGAGTGGTGAAGGGAGCCAGAGAGCCCAAGGGACTGGAACAGCAGATTGCAAGTCTGACTGCAGTATAACTGTTCCCAAGGAGCCTAGGAGGGAGCCTGTCCCCCACTACTGCACCTGGCCAGACTGGCGAAACAGGCTGCTGCCGAAAAGGGTTTTGGGGAGAAACTGCCCCATACCAGCCAGGCCCTTCTCCCATGTGTCTTTCCTGCCCAACCACTGGTCATCCTGCCCTTAGCAGTCAATGGGTATTTCCATTGGGGAAGGAGGACAATGGAGGGCAGAGAGTGCGAGGCCGGGGGAGGGGAGGGGGAGAGAGGATGAGCAGGAAACAAAGCATAGTTCTCAGGTTTGTGAATGATGCCTTCTGCCGTAAACAACGGGAAGGAGGGTCAGCCGGCCAGCCCGCCTGCCCTCCGGGCAGCCAAGGCCTGAGCCAGCTGCAGTCCTGATCCCAAAAGGAGCGTCAGGCTTGGAGCGAACGAGGAGACCATTGAGCAGATCCACCCTAGAGCGGTTTGTTTTGGAACAATTTTCTTCTCTCTTTTTGGTTTAAAGTGTCACTTCTTTCTCTTCTTCCTACGCCGCCGCCTCCTCCCTCCTAGAGAAGCCCCTTTCAGTGAGACATGGCAGGAGCTGCAGGTGGAGTTCCCACAAGACCCCAGGAGGCACCGGTCACTTGTGACGCTGGGCAGTCTTCTTCCTTTTCCTCTTAAAGAAACAGCAGCACCTAGATCAAAGGACACAGCAAGTCAGTAGAGTGGACCACACCCTCCAGCAGGCTCAGCGTGGGCTTCTTCCCTTCAGAGTGCATGCAATGGGATTTCTACATGCCCAGCAGCATGGACAAAACAGACCTACTAACATCTCCTCCAGCAGGAGGAAAGTCCACGAGGCCAGCGGCAGACCAGCCTAGCCCACAATAGCAAGGGCAGCAGAACTGTGCTCAGACTGCATGCCAAGGGCCAATGGTAGCCAGGTGCTTTCACACGCTGGGATTTGCTGTTTGGAAGAGGAGGGTCAACTGATTGCTACTGTTAATGTTTTGCTGATACCCACAGGATCAGGGACTGGTGCCAGGTGCTGCATGAAGCACAAGTCCCTGCCCCAAGGAGCTTTAGTGAGAACAAGGAAATAGACACAAAAGTAGGGGAGGCGGATGAAGACTTGCAGGAGCGCAGGGATCTCCTGTTGCTGGGAGTGAAGGAAACAAGCAAGAAACATAAAAGGGCCGTTTCCATCTCCCTAAAACCATTAACAGACTGTGCCCTAAAAGATGCAGGAATGGTTGGAGCCAAGCCTGCCTGAAGGTTTCCAGCCACATAACGTGCCATGTTTCTAAACTGCTCATGATAAGCTGAAAAGGACTAGTTCTGAGAAGGTCCGACTGGGAGACAGCTTCCTTTACTGAGCCCTTGATGGATGGCAAACAACAAAAGTTTCAGTTTAAAGAACAATAGTTTAGTCTGCAAATATAACCCCCTACTTCTTCCTTGATCCGAAGGCTCAGTGCACAGTGAATAGTGAGGCAGGAAGACGGGAAGGAGGAAGCAGAGGTGGTGTGAAAAAACACCCTTCAAAGCTGATCCCTGAAAGACTGAGGTTTCGCTTGCCCAAGCCACCTAGTCTCAGCTCCACCAATCATTATGTGGTATTAGAGACAAATCTCTAGTCTTTGGTTTCAGGGCCTAGTGTCAGGAACATCAGCATGGAAAGATCTTTGTACGTTGCAAATTCATCTGCTTCTGTACTGCTTAGTCCCTTCCCCATGTCATCACAACAATTTCCTCAATGACCAGCTGTCACATTAGGGATTACGGCCTTTGAGAAGGGAGGAGGAGGACATGGCACAGGCAGAAAGGTTTGCAAAAACCCTGTTTTCATGTAAGGACACCCAGTACGCATACGGAGCAAAGGCATTAAGAAGCCAGGCCACAGAACAGCAGCAGCAGCATCTCCAGGCAGATTCATTGTCTACTGAGTGAGTGGTGGCTCTAAACAAGCTTTTCATGTTGGTATTTATAGGAGGGCTGAAGTACACACTGCTGCCCCTGAGGAGTTGATACCATCTTCTGTCTCAGCCCAATTATCTCTGGAAAACACTAATCATCTTAGTAAGCAAACTTATTGCTAGTGAGACACGAGTCTGGCAGCCCTCCAGAGCAAACCCAGATACAGAATTGGCAATAAAGGGACAGGTGTCCTTAGACCATGCTTGCCTGTGTCTCAGCCATGGCCAGCAGCAACCACTCCTCCAGGGATCGGCAGTTCTACCTCCAGGGCTCATTCTTAACTCCCCTTCAGAGACTTCCCCGGGAGGAGGTGGGAGTGGTGAACATGTGACATGAACGTCCTGGCACTGGCAAATGGATGATTTCACACAGGTCCTGCCTAGCCATCAGCTGGTACTAATTCTGGTCACACCACTCTAAGATGGTTTGGAGTGGCATAAATTTGAAGGTGAGAGGGGAAGACTCATCTGATCTGCATAACACAGGCTATCGAATTTCCTCCTGGTGACCCACCCATGTGGCCTCCTTTTAACCATGCAGGACCCTCTGTTTTCCTCCCACTTTCTTCAGGAGACGGGAACTGCCACTTTGAGAACAGGACAGGCCTGAGGGATTATCAAACGTCTATGTTGAGGGAAGAAAAAAATATGGCCCAGATTCACTCACTACTTTGGATTGAAAGGGCCTGACTAATTTCTAGCTGCTCTTTTCAGCCATCTCTTTCCGTGGGGATTTGTTTGCTTTCCTTTGGCCCCCATTGCTCAGAGGGCTTCTTGGCTCAGTTTGGAAGGGTTCAGGAAAGGAAGTTGTGAGTTGTTAACAGGCAGAGGTAGAAACAACAAAAAGACAGGCTGACAGTTATACAGAGCGTGACCTTTGTGCGTGCAGACAGTGTCTGAACAGCCCCGAGCACGACACACAGAAGCTAAAGAGATGCCAGAGGTACCAGTGGAGGCAGTGCCAGTGGACAGGAGGGCAAAGGAGGACCAGTCTGCCATTAAACATTCTTCATCCCAGATGGGGGCCATGAGGTTTCAACTCCCTACCTTCGACTCCCGGCTCTGTAGCTGAATAGGGGCTCCCCAAACCCACTTTGAGGCAAGATGAGTGAGTGGACAGAGCCCAGAATTTCTGGATTTTAACCTTGCCCCTGCCACTGATTTCTGTATTATCTAGGACAACTCACTTCATTTCTGCACTTCAATTTCCTCATCAGTAAAACCAGGGCTTCATGCTCCCTCAAAGGGGTGTCCTAAGAGTTACAGTATAGTGCTCTGAAAGCACACTGTACTATAGAAGTGCTGAGCATTACTGGCTAGAAACTCAAAGATGATGATGATGGTAGAGGGAATCACTAATGACACAGTAGGCTCAGGCAGCAGCTACTCCAGCCTGTAAGCTCTCTTAGATGAAAACCTTGGTCTTCCCCCCACAATCCTTGAGCTGCAGAAACTTTCTGGAAGGCAACAACGTACTCCCCACCAACCTGGAGCAAGATCAGGAGTTCTCAACCTGAGGCCATGACCAACCGGCCCTTTCCAGACAGCCCAATGAGAAGGTGGTTCGAGGTAGGAGGATGGAGGTCTCATAATAGAAGAGGAAGACGACCATGGCTCCAGACCACCACATCTGTTGATGGGAACCCTGCTCTGCTCACGTTCATATTCACAAATCCTCTAAAGAAGGCACAGACTCCCACTTAAGGGCAAGCCCAATGCTCCCAGGAACGGGGTATGATCAGCTTTCCACCCCAAACCATCTGTTGTGAAAAAACTTAACACACAGCAAATAGTCCTGCAGCACCTTAGTGACAGGCAAAACACGTAGATGGTGTCATGAGCTTTTGTGGGCATGGCCCACTTCTTCAGAGGAATGAATGTTCTTCAGGCTGTGCCCACAAAAACTCAACACCATCTACATTTTTGTAGTCTCTGAGGTGCTGCAGGGCCATTGGTTCTTTCAAGTTTTTTCTATTCCAGCCTAACGCAGCTCCCCTCTGAAACATCTGTTGTGAGGAATTCCCATGAGAGATTTGGCAGCCTGGTCCGGCCTCTGCCCAACTCCTTTAGACATTATCTGCTCACACACTTGCATGTTTGGTGAAAACATTAAGCTGAACGGATAAAGGAGGAGAAATTGTTTTTAGCTTTTAACAGATCAGTCCAAAGATTCGTTTAATTGCTTGGGCCTACTGCGGCCTCCTCTTATGCACACACGCCCATCCTGCATGTGTTCCCCACTCGTTAGCAATAACTGCACTGGCTTGGATTTCTAACTTGTGCAGCTATTCAGACTGTTTTGGTTGGTTTGATTTTGCCAATCCCAGTCTAGTCTGGTCCGCTCCCCCTTGCCCGTGGACCGGCGAGAGGGACTCACCACAAGTTGAGCATTTTCAGGCAGCTACAGAGAGTGTGTAGAGAGAAAAACACAGAAAGGAAGAAAGAGCGATTAGTTCACAGAGGTGGGATGAAAGCATGTCACTGCAAGCCATGCAAACATGCAGTGCAGACTGGCAGACACACGCCTGGCCCACCCACCCTCTCTTCCCTGCTCCATCTCAGACCCCGCAGCACATCGCAAGAGATACCCTGACAAGTCGCTGTAGAGAAGCAGGATGTGCTTTCCCTGTCCTGTAGCCTGGCACAAACATCCCCGGACAGCGGAGGGTTAACAAGGAGTGAGCGTCTGGGATGTCCCTGGCTGGGAGGGTGCCTGGCCAGCCAAGAAGGGGATCCAAACTACAGAGGGATGGACACCAGATGGCTTATGTGGCAAGGAGATGCCATGTTCATCACAGCTGCAGGGGTTAGGGGGGCCCTTCACAAGCAGAGTCTGCAGCATTTTCCCCGGCTTCCCTTGCCTGCCCAAAGACCCCACTTTTCCCAACACACTTCCTCACAAACTCAGAGGGCCCCAGGGAATCCAGCTACTTTACTACAGAGCAGTAGCACCAGGCCAACTCAGAGCACCTTTCAGGTTGCCTGCAGACAAAAGCACCGTAACCGAGGAGAGAACAAAGCTGGACTCGTGTGACACACACATCTTGTAGGAAAAGAGCAGACATCTCACTTATTACTAGGAACTAGCAGACTCCGTCGGGTGATCATGACCAGATCAGCCAGTACAAGACAGTCCCCACCAGAACGCCATATGATCAGCTACTCTTCTCCACCAGAGACCCCCAAACCACATCACCTAGGACTAGAGAGGGGACACTGACTCCTCCTGTGGAGAATGTGCAGGGTAACACTGTCCCACCTTGTGCTCACACACACAACTGCTGATGCCAAGACAGGCTAATTGGGTGTTATTTGTACTGTTGTAGCGTTGAGGAGCCCCAGTAATGGCCCAGACCCCCATAATGCTAGGGGCTGTTCAGACACAGAACAGCAAGACAGCCCATGCCCCAGAGGGCTCTGCTAACTCTCACATCTGGCCACGAGCAATGGCTGGGGCCCAAACTTCAGAGCCGAGAGCTGCATTGGTTAGGAGGCTACTGGCCACATCTACCGAAGTTTGCATAACCAGCTCCAGCCAGTGCTCTGCTAGAGGTGCAGCCCACAGACTACATGTCCCAGCAAGCAAAGCAGCAGTCACGCCGATCAAGACAGCATTGTTCAGTAGGACCTGTAGTCTCTGTGGGCTGCACTGTCCATACGGGGCAATGGCCAACCCCTTGTGCATGCCTCCCAGCCCACAGGAGGCACACAGCCCTCCGATCTCTTGGCTGGGAAGGGAACAGACACCTTACTAGGGCCCCTCACGGGTGACCCAGGCCTGCAGAGTGAGGGAGGGCAGCATTCCGAGCACACCCAATCCGGATAAGCCTGCTCCCTGTACGCCAAGCAGGAAGCTCGCAGGAGACCCTGTAAGTCTGCTCCCCCCTTTACCTCTGGTCCAGGTCATGGAGCAATTCCCAGCATGCGAGCCAGTTCAAAGAGCCTGACTGAGTCTTCTACCTGTCAGTGACTTGGGCTGAAAGCCCTTCCTGAGTCAGAGGAGGGGTAGGCACAGGGCTGCTGCCCATGTGCGGAGCAAGCTCCATGTCCTAGCTCCTGCCAAAAGAAGATCATGCAAAGTGCCACCCGGGGGCGCTAGAGGGCAGCACACATGCAAGAGACGCACAGTGGCAAGACAGCAATTTCTTCCCTCCCTCCGAATGGGACAGCCTGTCCCCCACACCGGCAGCACGAAGGGAGATTTGCTAGCCTCACCGGCAGAAGGGCTAGTTACACTTTCAGCCTTACTCATGCTCCTAGTGGCCCGGACCAGGGAAAAAAATCGAGGCAAAACACAGTCCCTGCAAAGGGTTATTTTCAGACTGCTCTGCCTCCCTGGCCCCACTTCTCAGACAGGAATGCATTGCTGCTAGACTGACAGCTCTTTCCCGGAGCTGTGCTTGTGCACGCAGCACAAGCAAAGAGCACCTCCAGATGAGGGAAGATGGAGTCCCACATTCAATCTGCATGTTATCATCGGATACCATCATCTCGCTCACAGCGCATGCGCTGGCCAAAGGTTACATTCTCCAGGCATCACAGTGACAAGGGGCAGCAGCAACACGGAGGTACCATGCAAAAAGCAGTCTTACTCAAGGACAAGTTATGGATACACGCATCAAATATTTGAACAGGTAAACACCTCGCTCCTTTCAAATACAGAAGATTTAAAACCACCTCAGTGAAGAGTGTATTTGTAAAGCAAACATACTTCGCTTCCTCCACCACTTCCACCTCGGCCGGGGCTGTGATTGGTGCATTGGAGTGTACTCCTGTTGGGTCGTCAACATTCAGTTCGCCATTTGTTGAGCTGACCACCTGAAACACAAAACCACAGGAGCTGCTAGGAATAAAGTTTCTTGGCAGAGTTAGTCAGTCAGCAGCCCACAGTGAGCGACAGGGCTGCCCTGACAACGGATGCAGGAACACCACACGAAACCTGGAGCATCAGTACAAGACAATTACTCTTCAATTCCTTCCCCTTGGCCACGGTGCACCCTCCTAGACAGCTGCACGATTGAAGGAGACTTCCCATGGCAGCGACAGTGCTAAAGCAGGCCCATTCCCCACAATACAGTCTCCCACAGTGTTTGCTTTAATGGATCAACTCACGGGACTGCCCCTGCTTTCTTTGGGAAGCTGTGCCACAATCCCTTCTTGCATTCAAACCAACTTTTCCTTGTTTCATCCCACATCTCAGACTTCCCGCCTTGTAACATCTGGTTACACAGGACATTTCTGGTGAAAGCCCCCCCCCCCCCCCCCCAGCACCTTAGATTTTTCTCAATTCACCAACTGCAGCCTCCCAAGATTTCTGACTCCCAGCAGCTAGGAAACAGCTGAAGAACTCAACATAAAATAAGCCCAAGTGTTTTGATGCTAGGTGGCAAGATACCTTGTGGAGACAAAATGGATTCCTTAGCACTTAGCTACCAACCTGACAGAGGGTGCACCGGCAGCCTGAATATCAGTAACTCCACTGCCTACTTGCTGCCACTGCCGGCTGCGGAACTGATTTGGGAACATGATCTGCCTCATTTTCCCCCAGAGAAGTGAATTCGGCTGCTTGTGGCAAAGTGTGCGCTTGAACCCCAGTTCCCGTTTCTCTCCACGTCATTTGTGTCAGAGGCTGCTCAAATATTTTCACCATAGGTGGTTTTAAAGCACCTGGTTCTTCAGCTCCTCAGAGTCTAAGATACTATAGCCAGGAGAACCAGGAGGAACTCAGTCACTGTACTCCAGCAGCTGTGACTGTGGAACAGGTCCGCTGAAGACCAGGCTGTGGCTACTCTGGCTGGTCCTCCACACTCATCTGGAACGCACAAAGGACTTGAGTACCACTGAGAATGTTTACAGCTCCAGATTCCTGAACTCACTGCAATCCTAGCCAAGCGGTGAACGTTAAGTGCTTCGCTATTACCATGGCTCAAGGCAGAGACCATACATGCCTTTCCTATTATCCCACACTTAGAAAGATAAGTTGAGGTCTTAACGGGGGACAACCAGCAATATGGTCTAGGATGTTGTCAGAGTGTGTCCCCAGATACTCCCTGTGGGCTTGGATGACCTGAGCACTAAAGACACGGGGGAGGGAGAGGAAGAGGAAGGTCAAGATAGGGAAGCCAAAGTTGTAGCAATCCTGAAAGGTGCCTTGGTACTTATTTTATCCATATAGATTAGGGATGTAAAATCCCATTTTATTCTTTAACCTGTTGAACTTTCCGGTTTAACCAGTTAACCCAGGGTTTCCCCAAGCTGGCTCCATGGAATGGGGCCAGGACCTCTGAGAGAAAATATTAATGACAGTTGTGTGACCCTGTTTTGTTTGTATTTTTCTGAGTTTTCTTGAAAAAAGTAAAAGAACTAAAAATAGAATTCTAAAACTTCGTCTATTTGGGTACCTACTGAATTAAAAAAAAAAAAAAAAAATCACAATATTTTAAGGGCTCCACCAAATTTTCAGGACACCATTGGGCAGTGGTCACCAACCAGTCGATTGGGATCTACTGGTCGATGTCGGAGCCTCTGACGGGGATCCTGACTAGCTTGGCCAAGAGGCTGTCAAATGCCAGCATTTCAGCTGTCCCTCCCCCCACTGCTGCTCATCTCCTGCCCTTTGCCTTGGAGCTGCCCCTCCCCCTGGGAGCTTCCTGCTTTTTGTGCAGGGCAGGGGAGGGAGAGGAGGGCGCTGATGTCAGGGTGCCCTCTCCCCCACCCTGTATCTTATCTCCACAGGGCAGAGGGGGGCACAACAGGGTTTGGAATGAATGGAGTTTGCTGGCTGCTTTAGGGAGTGGGCCAGGGCCAGGGCCAGGGCGACCCTGTCTTAGCCCCATTGCACCACCAACCAGGAACCACCAGTAGTGCCCAGCTGGAGCCTACATCTCAAGCTCCCACCCTAGTCTTGAACCCCCTTCTGCATTCCAAGCCCCTGCCTTAGCCCTGAACATCCCCGCATCCAAACGCTGTCCCAGAGCCTGCACCCAGAACCCCTCCTACATCCCAGCTGCCTGCCCCCAGAGCAGCTCAGAGCCCCTCACACTCCAGATCCCTTAATCCAAGACCAGAGCCTGCACCCCAACCTTCTGCCCCAGCCTGGTGAAAGTGAGTGAGGATGGGCAAGAAAGGGAGGATGGAGTGAGCAGGGGCAGGGCCTTGGAGAAGGGGCGGGAAGGAGGCAGGGCCAGGGTATTTAAATTTGAGGTAGATCTTGGATTGCATCTAAATTTGAAAAGTGATCTGATTCTCAAAAAGGTTGGAGACCCCTGCCATAGGGACTCCGTGGCAGAGAAAGTTTGGGAAACCTGAGGTTAACCAATTAAACTGGGTGGGGACGGGGACTGGATATCTCTTCCTCCCCACCTGCAGCAGGCCCCACAGGATTGGTGCAGCCCCCTGCCCATGGTGCATCAGATAGGGGTGCTCTAGCTGGGTTGGAGTGCTTCCCACCTGGCTGCAGGCTCCATGGGGCAGGAGCAGCCCCATCTGCAGTGAGCAGGGGGCTGCTCCAGCCCCCATCGGTGAGCCTTTCACATGGCTAATATAGATACCCATTTCCTGGGAAGTTGGTCAAGCTGTGCGCGCAAAGTGTCTTTTTCCTCTGGGAAAAGTTTAGGGTGGGGGTCCCCCCTCCTCTGCCCAAATTCAGTACCTTTCCCAAGCATGGCTTCTCCTCAGAGGCTCACCCTGGTACTGTTTTACACACTCTCTGGTGTTGCCTCTTCTGCCGCTATTCTGGAATGAGCTGAATTATACAGGGCCTGAGCCCCTTCTTGCACCCTCCCCCTCCCCCTCTCCCCAAGATGTTAAGGGTTAATTAACTGAAGCCAGGGGAGGGGGATATTCCCCTAGTTATAATTTCTAGGGGCATGCTTACACCACAAACATTCGCTGACGCAAATGGCACTGATGTAAAGCCCCACCATTCACATACTGCTTGTGTAGGTGCATATAAGGCCCTTTGTGTTGGCAGGGTGCATTCTCACAAGGCATGCTTGTGTCAGTGCACAGCGCAGTGTACCATGCAATGCACCATCCTAGTTTGCAACTCACCACCTTCCACTGCACTTAGTTTTTTCAGATGTTCTGACAATGTATGGTGGGCCAGAAACGAGTTGTGCAGGAGGAACGGGAGCAAGAGGTTAAATTCCCGTCATGCAACTTCCTCCATCCCAAAATGCCACCTCTACCATAATTTCTGCAAGTCCCATGACCAGCATATGACTGGTTGCCATCTGCCACCAGTGGCAGAAGCATGCTGCACCATGGAACAGCCTGCAGAAGATTCTGGGGTGAACACAACTAACACATTTACATTCAAGCAACAGCCATCTCACTAGGCTTGAGGCAGCGCGCTGCTACGTTGGTGCCAAGGGACGTCTACCTTGCGTGCGCACAAGACGAGGCTGGTGAAAAGCTTAGGTGCCCAGGATACAGGAACGAGAGCAGCTGCTTCCACCAATGATGCCTATGGACACAGCAAAGCAGCTCTGGTTTCCATAGGCAGGCAAAGTAGAACCATAGGGGCAGAAGGGACCGCAAAAGTCATCTCGTCTCACCCTCAGCAAGCTGCAGGATTTGCTGAGTAAACCAGTGGTCCCCAACCATCTGAAGCTGCCGGGCGCCAGGGGGCGTGGCCGTTTGCCTGCTGGGCACCAGAGGGCAGGGACACTCGTGCACCCGGGGGCGGGGCCACACCCCCATGAGCCACATGCCTGGGGCCAGCAACCCTATGCACCGCGTGGCCACGGGCGGGGCTGCCCATTCGCAGCAAGCCTGGGGCCAGCGTCCTCCATAGCCGCGTGCCCAAAGCCGGCACCCTCCCCCCCCCCAGCTGCATGCCTGGGGGCAGGGAGGCCAATTCGCCATGTGCTGCGCACCCGGGGCGCGGGTGGCCAATTTGCTGTGCTCCTGGGGCCGGCGCCCCCCACAGCCACATGCCCAGGGGGCGGGGCAGCCAATTCACCGCACGCCCAGAGGCAGCGCTCCCCCTGCTCCATCCGCCCAGGGCCAGCTCTGGCACCACGCGCCCGTGGCAGGGCCAGTCCTGGGCACTTGGTGGGCACACAAATGCGCCTGCAGGCACCGTGTTGGGGACCACTGGTCTAAACCATCCCAGACAGATGGCTTCAGCCTCCTTTTCAAAGCCTCCAGCCAAGGAGCTTCCACAACCTCCCCAGGCAGTCTAGTCCATTGTCCTGCTGCAATCAGGTCGAGATATAAAGGTTTGCCACCTGGAGAAAGTCTCTGCAGAGATCTAAAGGCTGCAGTGACTAAGGGGTTGCCTATGCAGGGAAACTTGCTGGCATAATTCTCGTCGTACAATTATACCAGTATAACAATACTGATATGCCACCTCCAGTGGACACCCTCTTCTTGAGTGCAGTTTAGCTTCTATCACTTCAAACAGACAAGTTAATCTGGGAAAAGGCACTTTTATTCTGGATAAGAGTGTCTGCCCAGGGTATACCCAGTGGTATAATGTATGTCTAGCCATTTTCTTTATTTAGGCAAATCCCACGTCAATGTAGAAGAAAGCCACAGATATCCTGCAGACATGAATTCCTCCTCATCCCACCTTTCAGTTTCTCAGGTGCGCAGAAAAATTCAAGTGAGAAGACCCACTAAAATGCTCGACTATGAAAAACAAGAGTCCTTTGAATCTAGCCAAGTGTCAGCAGGAAAGATTTACACCTCAGCAAGAACTGGTATTCAAGCTGCACCCAGTCTTTTCACACAAGTTCTTGGGAGGCTTGACAGTTTCTGGATCTTAGTAAGCACCTACTAAGGGTTGTAGGCATGCCGCATAACGCAAGTCACCTCATGGCTCATCTAGCCGTGATCTGCACACCGAGAATAGCACCAGCCCATCCACGAGGAGACGCTCAGACTGGTTAACAGGTTAATTTACTGACAATGTTATTCTTTCAGAAACGTCTCCGAGGAGTAGCCATGCTAGTCTGTATCTCCAAAAACAACAAAGAGTCCCGTGGCACACACTCTTGTGGGTAAAAACCACCGTGTCTGATGCAGCATCCGATAAAGTGGTTTTTACCCAGCTGCCACCGGATTCCTCGTTCTCTCAATAGTCTGTGGTTTGCACTTTCATTGGGAGCTCTAGGAAGTGACTTCACCTCAATCAATCTTCAGCCAGTAAGAGACCTTATGTGCCAGTTTGGCCAGTGAGAAGCAAGGTCTTCAAAGTACCCCCTGAAAGAGGATGAACAGGATTCTGTCTGGCATAATCATAAGAGTGTGTGTAGAATTGTATTGGGCTTTTGTCACATGTTAACTCTGCTGTACGGAGCACTTAGCTAGAAGCAAGGAGAGAGAAAACAGCATGCAGATCCACAGACCAGCATCTTAATCCTTGTGCTTTAATGGTTGTGTTCCTTCATTTCAAGTATGGAGGCCAGGAGGAGGCGGCGGCATTACATGCATTGTGTTTTATTCTTCCCTACCACAAGTGTAATAAAGCTAATCTTAGCTAGGGTGGATGGCAGGAAGAGACAGGTGTTATATGAAGAAGAAAACTCTTTACAACTGACTGAACTAGAGAGCGGTGCATGACGGTAGTCTTCATAGTGTTGGCTACGGCTACTCATTCCGCCTTTCATTACCATTTTGTGTTACCGCTTGCTAAATTCTTTCACAGCCGCGGCCTCTGCCCCCAAAGAGTTTACAATTTGCACTTGTACCACACAACTGGGCCCTAACCCAGACGGGGAAATTAGGCTGCTTTTCAAATACAAACTATTGTGCAGTAACGCACTGGGGAGCTGCAGAAATACAAAGCCAATAGGACCTCAATGTAGCATCACTGGCATCCTGCGATGCCATTTAGTGACAACATTTCAGTGTGCTCGTCTCATCTGAGAGGAAAAGGAAATAGCCTCTCTCCAGGTCAGTCAGCCAGCTCACCCTATGCTGCCCTGGATCTCTCTCACCCAAGATGCCTTCAACCAACTATCTGCTCACTCCCAATCTACATACAAAAGCTGAACTAGAAGAGCCATAACTGTTCCTGGCATTTTGCACTTGCATGCAACACCACACTTAGGTTTACATCCGTTGTCAGTAATGCACCTAATTGTGAAATTATAGTGAAATTACATCATCTTGGAGGGTTGTATAATCAGGACACAATCTTACTCCTTATTCTGTCCACTAGTTACAAGTGTAAAGAGAAACCGTTTTTCTTCACATACTAAAGCGTGATCAACAGTTAATCTGAATCATGTTTTGGTAGATTGCACCATGTATCTTACTTGAAATTATTCCTGGTAGAAAGACATTGCGGGGCCTGTAGCAGTAAGCTGAGCTGACCAGTCCTCTTGGCCATCATGAGACTGCAGTTAAGTTACTGCAGGACAGGACTTGTCTGAGTGCACACAGGTCTCCTGAGCACAGGAATGCTGTAGCTGAGACTCAATGAGACTTCAGCAATTTTAAGCAGATTCCGATGGCAAAGGTGTGCAGGTCAGGAAGTAGTAATACCTGGACTGATCCCCCATGCCGGTCTGCAGCCAAGTGAGATGTCAGGTACGAGGTATTTGTCTGCCGGCTTGGCTGGATCTCCCACTCTCCTCGGCGGTCTGATGATGCCGTCTGCTCAGGCATTCAGAAGCATGACAGCAAGAGATGGAAGGAAAGATAAAGGTGAGCCCAGGCAAAGCAATGAAAATATATTAGTTAGTGGGGTTAGTTCACTGAAAAAAGCAAGGCATGTAAAGAACGTTTAGCTTGGTTAAAAGTTCATTTTACCAAACACTGCACACTTGAGAGAGTAAGTGCTGGAGAGGGTCAATCAACCCAGCAAATGGAGAAATGAATTTTCAGAAATCATCTGAGCTACTTCAGTGTGTGTGTGGGGGGTGTCTCTATAGACAGGACGACTCAGGAATTTACCAACTAACAAATCGAACTGTAAAATTTTTAACTTGGCATGTCAGGACATAGACACTAGAGAGTGTCAGACACAAATCCTGCCTCTGCTGGAGAGAGAGCTTTTGAGTCCAGGAGCCCAAACTGCAAGATGTAGGATGAGAAGCCCTGTCTATTATATCAGGAGTTGGCTTCAAAACACACCAGTAATACAGGAAGAAATGTGCTCAAAAGTTTTCATGCCTACTTTGCAAAAGTGAGAGTTTTGCCTGAAAACTACTATAGCGAACTAGCCACACTCAACCAGCCAGATGGCCTCATGTGGCTAATATCTAGCATGCTGGACACTGCAGCTCTCCAGGGTCACTTGCTCTTGCTGCCAAACATACCTCTCACAAAGCAGAACTAGCTAAAATTAGTGGTGAACACTGTTGTGCTTGGCATCCACTTAGAAATATAGTGTTTTACTAGGAAACTTAATTAAGCTTACCCGAACAATCGAAATGGAACGTTCTCTAAACTGCAGAGACAAATTCAAATGCTTCTCAATGTTCTCAGGGCTTGTCTACAGGAACATCATAATTGTGGCTGGCTGTACGTTTTCACTGCACTAGTGTATAGCATACAACGTGTCCATGTGGACACTGCTGCTGGGCACTACAAGTTCCCTACTACACTTTAATCTACTCCCTCTCAAAGTAGTGTAGATCCAGGTGCACTAAAGAGCTTCTCGTGCACACAGCTGGGGGGGCCACATGAATACTCAGCACGCCGTATGCAAGTGTGGCTTACGTTTACTTCCCACGAACTAAGTGTTCATTTGCCCAGTGGCTCAACATTTCCAGACTACAATCCAGGAGTCCGATCTCTCACATACCTCCAAGTTACACCTCACTTAAACTACTTGCTTACAAGATTAGACATCAAAACTCAAAGGTGCTAGAGCACACTATTACTGAAACAGCTGACACTCATTTTTACCGTATTACAAAATGCATCAATTGGAATAGATAGTGTAAATAGTATACAGAGCAATATAAAATGTTAGCATCTCTAGGAAATCTGAGTTTGTACTTACTTGGCTAGTGCTTGTTATGCAGTCTGTTTTAAAACTACATACATATCTAGAGGAGTTGATGTACCCCCAGGGGTGCATGTACCCATAGTTTAGAGCCAGTCTAAATGATAATAGTCAGCCAATGAAACACACATTAGTTGCATCACAACACTCCCTTGCAGTTCAGTGCTACTTGGGCAGGATCTTTATATTCCTTTCACAAGTGCCACATACACCATAGAGCAGTTTGGAATTGGTAGACTTGAGACTGATTTGCATTTGATTTGCTCAAGTTCTATGGTTTCCATTCTCCCATTCTTCAATGAGGAAAACCAAACAAGGCTCCAGACTTTCTAAACTTGTGTTGGGTCTGTGCCAGTAGTAGTGCCCTGGCTGTGTGTACCTGAAGCAGTGAGGTTGTTGGCCATACATGGAGTCTCAGACACAAAAACACTAGAACATTTTCATGAAACGTGACCAATAGGGTTGCCCGCGAAGATGCAGAGGCAAAGTCTGGAGCAGAGAGCGGAGGTGAGGTTAACAGATATCTAAGGCTGGAGTTTTCCGGTTCCCACAGCATATAGCCAACGAAGCACAACTTTCCAAACGAAAAGCCAAGGTGAATGAGGAAGGTGCATGGAAGATGCAGGAGAACCAGCACTAATTCAGAGGACAAATGAGCTCACTGTGATCCTGAAACAGTCTGGAAATTCAGACACCCATGACTCGCAGCTGAGACTGTTGCTGCCTGGAACAGGAGCAGAAGAGAAGACCACGGGCTGTGGGTCATGTAGGCAAGGGAAGACACTGCCTTCCTAAAAGGACAGGGGTGGTCTTGCCCATACTTCAGCCATGCAGGAAGGCTGGGGCCACAAGAATGCCTGGCTCAGGGGAAGGCTGGGGACACGGGTGGAGTGTGGCTGCCCCAAGGAAGATGGGGTCACGCAGCTCCCGGCACCAGCCAGCAGCCATAATGGGGTAGCTGGGGCACAAGCCAGGGGCCAATGTCCACAATGGGGGCCGGGCTCTAGTGGGTGCTGAAGGGGTGGGCTTGGGCTTGCACCCCTAAGCCAGGAATTCACTCTCAGCCCATGGGAAAGACCTTTATGAAAGCCACCGATTGGCTAGCCTGGGGTTCACAATTCACAGACCCAGGAGGTCTGGCTGGAAACACTGTCAGATTTGTGAGGTGACCAGATATCACCGTAGCATTTGGTTGTGGACAATGCAGCTGTAAGAAATGTGCTTCCCCAGGCCTTAGGGGTTATGTTCTCTAGTATGGGGTAAAACAAGAAGGCTCGTGCCGGAAGAGTTGGCTGAAGAGGATATTTTACTCCCAGGTCCAGAAAACGTTAACGTTCTGATTACAGATTTATGGCAGAAGAGAGTCTGGTGAGCCGCCACTTCCCTGGGCAATGCCCTTGGCAGGTAAAGATGCACGTCTCGTGGGCCTTTTCCCTTACATGCAGATGGATTATTGGCAGTTGCCTAGGTAAGTGGCAATACGGAGCCGATGACCACAGGTACCCGGGAGCCATCCCTTGGGGCTCACAGTACTTTTCAAAGGGATCACGTGGACCAGCAGTGTTCGCATTTTCAAAACATCGTGGTGCACCTGAGGGTATGTCTGCATCACATAGAGACCCCCATGCTGGCCACTCCCACAGCCTGGATCTGACCTCTGGCTAGCCCAAGCCTGCATACGTACACCGCTCTTCTCAGCCCTGCGGCCTGCGTCCCACAGGCCTGACTCACCTGTGCAGGTTTGTCTGGGCAATGCAGGCCCGCCCTCAGGTTTTCCCCTTTATGAAGCTCCCAGCAGAAAGTCTAGGGAAGGCAGGCCTCTCCCCCTCCCCCGTCTCTCAGGGCGGAAGGTTACATAACCTATACGACTGGAACGCCAGTGCAATATACGCATGGCAGTGATGCCTAACTGTTTCAACAGGAGTCCGAGACAAAACTGAGAATACCACCGGCTGCCACAGCACTTGCTGTTATCACTCCTCATCTCTGTCCCTCTCTGCTGCCTGACACTCTTTCCTGCCTGTTCCCTGCTCCCTTCCCCCAGCCTGTTTCTTCGGGATTCCTCCCCCCTGCACATGTATTTTGCTTCATGCTGCTGGGGGCATCTCCTCTTCTCCCCTCGCAGGTGCCCCTGGCTCTAGCTATTTATATTGCAGACGAGTCAGTCGGGGATTGAGGCTTCATCATGCTGGGCACTTGCAGACCGCAGGAACGCATGGCCTGCTGCACAGCGCCAACAGGGGAATTGCTGCCAAGCATCACGCTGACCGGGGAGCAGCCAGAGGTCTCTGGGAGCACAAGCAGCAAGCTTGGCAGCTACCTACCGACTGCCAGCAGAAACACCTCTGCAGTTGGAAGTGGTGCACCCAGCAGCATGCTTTTTTCACCCTGAACTGGTCTCGCGCCGATGACTAGCCATGGGATCACATTATGCCTATGGCTGCTTGCTGTTTTAAGGATAAAATCCATTGTGGGTGTGTGGCGCTCCAATTGTAATCATGGGATGGCACTGTAGAAACTCAGACACAAGCAAATGCACTAACACCCAGTGATGATGAAAAACAAGTTGACCCAAAGGCAGCACGCCTAGCAGTAACTCAGGCATTAATTGACACTGCAACAGGGGTTCAGGTCCCATGCTGCTGGGACATGCTAGAGCCTACATTAAGTTCCATACTCCAGACAAGCTTGGAGCTTTAACCCCCTTGATGTTTAGTGATGGAAGGGGACAAAGCCAAACAATGGCTGTGGGAAGCTCTGATAAGCCCTGGCTCAAAATGACAGATATGGCTTAACTATGCCTTTGCTTGTGTTCTGATGCTTTTATATACTCCCAGGTCAAAGCTGCTCTCTTCAGGACAGACAGAGCGTGGACTCCTCAGCGTGCCTCTAATGCTGTGGTGTCCAACACGTTAGCCACTAGCCACTGTGGTGTCCAACACGTTAGCCAACCTATTTGGCTGGTTGAATGTGGCTAGTTTGCTATAGCAGCAACCACGATAATGGCTCCTGCTTCTGAACTGGCTGGACACAGCTCTAATCATTTAGCTCTGTTGGTCTTGCCCAGCCAGCCTACCTGCGAGTACTTTTCTAGGAAGAAAAGCCTGATGCAGAGCTCGAACCAGAGAGCTCAGCTTAGTTCTACACGACTTAGGAAGGTTGCATGTTAGCACACACATTCAATCTTACAGCCTCTGAAACAGCCACACAGCTCCCACCAACTCCTCTCGATGGACACGTGTATCTGAGGACAGAACTTGTCCCAGCAATTCATTTCTGTTTTACAATGGAAAAAAGTAACATTGATCCTGTGTTCCCAAAAGCAAATCATTGATACCTGAGAGCATAACTGCACGTCAGTCAGTCTATTAACCTGAAGGGAAGCAAAGATCATCAACACTCATCTATGGCTTGGCTAATCATGGGCTAAAATGAATTACTCTGTCAAAACAGGCTCTGCTGCAAACGTAATTTTCCGTGGCACAAAATGCTTTTGGGGAGGATAACTATCCCGACACCAATTATTAGGAGGCTGATCCTGGCACCTCTGAGAAGAGATTTCACTTAGAAAATAACCTAGTCAAAGTTTTCCCTAATGCCCGACCTAAACCTCCCTCGCTGCAATTTAAGCTCATTAGGTCTTGTCCTAGTCTCAGAGATTAAGAGAAGTTTCTCCCGATTTCTGGAACAAGCTTTTATGTATCTGAAAATGGTTATCAAGAGCCCTTTCAGTCTTCTCTTTTCCAGTCTAAACAAACTCTTTTTTTCAATCTTTCCTCATATGTTTTATAGACATTTAAATAATTTTTGTTGCTCTTCTCTGGACCTCCCCCCCCACACATTTGTCCACATCTTTCCTGAAATGTGACACCCAGGACTGGACATAATACAAGTAGGATCACCCTGGTTAAGCACCCTCGGGACTTGACTGGTCCTGAATCAGGGATTTTGCCAGACCAGAGAAAGTCATATCTGGCCCCCTGGCTACCAGCCCCCCAGCCCTGGCCCGGCTGCCTCCCCCTGCTCTGCTGATTCCACCCCTCCCTTGCCTGCTCTCTGAGCAGCCCCACTGTGGCACACCCAGCTGCAGAGCACTGGGCAGTCCAGCTGTGGGAGCTGTGCTCCTGGCCCACTGGCAGCTTCTGCCAGCAGCCCACTGACCTGCCAGCCCCCTGGGTTTAGCCACCAGCCCTCCACCAGGAACATCCGACCAACAGATGTTGCCAGACCAGAGTCCGGTTTACAGAGGTTCAGCCTGCACTCCATTTGAGGCCTAGTCAGCAGAGTGGAGCAGAAGTATGACTTCTTGTGTCTTGCTCACAGCACCCCTGCTAACAGCCTAGAATCCAGTTTGCTTTTGTGTCAGTCAGTGTACACTGCTGACTCATTCAGGTTGTGGTCCATTATGACCCCCAGATCATTTTCCCCAGTACTCCTTCCTTGGCAGCTATTTCCCACGTGGTGTGTATGCAACTGGCTGTTCCGTCCTAAGTGGCATATTTTGCATTTGTCCTTATTGAACTGAATTCTGTTTACTTCAGACCATTTCTCCAGGTTGTGCAGATCGTTCTGAATTCCAGACCTATCCTCCAAACCACTCGCAACCCCCTCCCTGCTTGGCCAGCAAGGCTTTTTTGGATATTACTGGCATTACAATAGCACCTAGAGATGTAATCAAAGACTACACTGTTACTTGTTGGTTCAGGCAAATTGGCAAGGGAAGGTGAAGGAACATGATCAGAGTGACAAACCAAAGGTTTTGGCTCACTTCTTGCCCAATCAAGGCCAGACTCCTGCCCCTGTAGGCATCATGACAGGCAGGTTTGAAAGGATTAAAGGGCTCTAGAAAGTCTGATGGAGTAGTTCCCAAACAGAGAGTGGCCTGGGAAAAGGCCCAGTGGTGTTTGAGAGAGAAGCAGACAGGCAGATGCAAGTTGCCCTCACAGCTAGAAAGAAAGCAGTGATTAGGAGACTGACAAGTGATGTCACCTGATCTCTGTGGTGCAAGGCCAAAACTCACATGATGTACCTGAAACTGCATCTCCCTGTGGATGAGACTCATCTGCCCTCACTCAGACCCTACGGTGTTAAAAGGATGGTGTAATTCAAAAGCCACGTTCTTGCTTTAAATTAGCATTCTCTCCCTTGGGGGAGCCAGAGGTAGCCATCTGCTGTGAAGAAAGGCTCATTTTCCTGGCGCTGCTGCCTTTTATGACAAGAAGTCTCCCTTCAAGGAATCTGAAGCGCAAGTGGTGTTCTCGTCCATTCTTCCGCTTGAAGGAAAGGTCCGGATAGGGATCGTCAAACTGAAAAAGTAAATGCGTGGTTGCGCAGGTGGTGTCAGAAAGAGGGCCTTGGTTTCTTCAACCATGGGACTCTGTTCCGGGCACAAGGATGGTAAGGAAAAGATGGGATCCATCTAACCAAGAGAGAAAAGAGCATCTTCGCGGGCAGGCTTGCAAACCTAGTGAGGAGGGCTTTAAACTAGGTTCGTTGGGGGACGGTGGCCAAAACCAAGGAGGTAAGTGAGGAAGTCAGACACCGGGAAGAATCACAAGGAGGAACGAGCAACAAAGGAGTACCCCAATTCAGATGGAGAAGGCAGGGCAATCAACTGGTTATCTAAGGTATTTGTACACCAATGCAAGAAGCCTGGGAAAAACAGGAAGAATTAGAAGCCCTGGCCCAGTCGAAGAACTATGATTTGATTGGAATAAAGACGACGTGGTGGGATGACTTGCATGACTGGAGCACTGTTATGGAAGGGTATAAACTATTCAGGAAGAACAGGCGGAGGAGAAAAGGATGAGTTGTTGCATTGTATGTAAGAGAGCAGTATGATTGCTCGGCGCTCCAGTACTTAGAGGAGAAAAGACTGTTGAGAGTCTATGGGTTAAATTTAGAGGTGGAAGCAACAGGGGTGATGTTGAGGTTGATGTCTGCTATAGACCACCGAATCAGGTGGATGAGGTACACGAAGCTTTCTCTGGACAACTGAGAGAAGCGTCCAGATCGCAGGTCCTGGTTCTCATGGGCAACTTTAATCACCCTGACATCTGCTGGGAGACCAATACAGCAGTATACAGACAATCCAGGAAGTTTTTGGAGAATGTTGGGGATAACTTCTTGGTACAAGTACTGAAGGAACCGACCAGGGGCCATGCACAGCTTGACCTGCTGCTTACAAACAGGGAGGAACTATTAGGGGAAGTAGACATGGGTGACAACCTGGGAAGCAGTCGTTATGACATGATAGATTTCAGGATCCTGACCAAAGGAAGAAAGGAGAGTAGCAAAATACACATCCTGGACTTCAGAAGAGCAGACTGACTCCCTCAGAGAACTGATTGGCAGGATTCCCTGGGATGCTTACATGAAGAAGAAAGGAGTCCAGAAGAGCTGGCAGTATTTTAAAGAAGCCTTATTAGAAGAGACAGGAGGAAACCATCCTGATGCACAGCATGAAAAGCAAATATGGTAGGCGACCAGATTGGCTTACCGGGGACATGCATGGTGAGCTTAAACACAAAAAGGAAGCTTACAAGTTGTGGAAACTTGGACAGATGACTAGGGAGGAGTATAAATATATTTATCAAGAATGCAGGGGAGTTATTAGGAAGGCACAAGTGCAATTGGAATTGCATCTGGCAAGGGATGTGAAGGGTAACAAGAAAGGTTTCTATAGGCATGTTAGCAATAAGAGGGTGATCAGAGAGGGGGTGGGGCCCTTACTGGATGAGGGAGGTAACCTAGTGACAGATGATGTGGGGAAAGCTGAAGTATTCAATGCTTTCTTTGCCTCTGTCTTCACGGATAAGGTCAGCTCCCAGACAAATGCACTAGGCAATGCAGTATGGGAAGGAGGTGGACAGCCCTTGGTGGGGAAAGAACAAGTTAGGAACTGTTTAGAAAAGCTAAATATACACAAATCCATGGGCCCAGATTTAATGCATCTGAGGGTACTGACGGAGTTGGCAAATGTCATTGCGGAGCCTTTCGCCATTATCTTTGAAAACTCGTGGAGATCGGGAGAGATCCCGGATGATTAGAAAGAAGCAAATGTAGTGCCCATCTTTAAAAAAGGGAAGAAGGACAATCCAGGGAACTACAGACAAGTCAGCTTTACCTCAGTCCCTGGAAAAAATCATGGAGAGGAGCCTCAAGGAATCCATTTTGAAGCACTTGGAAGAGGGAAAGTGATCAGGAATAGTCAACATGGATTCACGAAATCACGCCCGACCAATCTGATTAGCTTCTATGACGAGATAACTGGCTCTGTGGTCGTGAGAAAGTCAGTGCATGTGATATACCTTGACTTCAGCAAAGCTTTTGATACGGTCTCCCACAAGATTCTTGCCAGCAAGTTAAGGGAGTATGGATTGGATAAATGGACTGTAAGATGGATAGAAAACTGGCTAGACTGCGGGCCCAATGGGTAGTGATCAATGGCTCAATGTCAGGTAGGCATTCGGTTTCTAGCGGTGTGCCCTAAGGATCGATTCTTGGACTGGTTTTGTTCAACATCTTTATGAATGACCTGGATGTGGGGATGGATTGCACCCTCAGCAAGTCTGCAGATGACACTAAGCTAGGGGGAAGAGGTAGATATGCTGGAGGGCAGGGATAGGGTCCAGAGTGACCTGGACAGATTAGAGGATTGGGCCAAAAGAAATCTGATAAGGTTCAACAAGGACAAGTGTAGAGTCCTGCAGTTGGGACAGAAGAATCCCAACACTGTAACAGGCTGGGGACTGAATGGCTAAGTAGCAGTTCAGCAGAAAAGGACCTGGGGATTACAGTGGATGAGAAGCTGGATATGAGTCAAAAGTGTGCCCTTGTAGTCAAGAAGGCTAATGGCATATTAGATTGCATTAGGAGGAGTATTGCCAGCGGATCCAGAGAAGTGATTATTCCCCTTTATTCGGCTCTAGTGACGCCACATCTGGAATACTGTGTCCAGTTCTGGGCCCCCCACTATTGAAAGGATGTGGACACATTGGAGAGGGTCCAGAGGAGGGCGACCAAAATGATTAGGGGGCTGGAGCATATGACCTCCAAGTAGAGACTGAGGGATTTGGGTTTGTTTAGTCTGCAGAAGAGAAGAATGCGGGAGGGATCTGATAGCAACCTTCAAATTCCTGAAGGGAGGTTCCAAAGAGGATGGGAAAGGCTATTCTCAGTAGTGACAGATGGCAGAACGAGGAGCATTGGTGTCAAGATGTGGTGGGAGAGGTCCAGGTTGAATATTAGGAAAAACTATTTCACTAGGAGCGTGATGAAGCACTGGGATGGAGTTACCTAGGGAAGTAGTGGAGTCTCCATCCCTAGAGGTGTTTAAGTTTCTGCTTGACAAAGCCCTGGCTGGGTTGATTTAGTTGGGATTGGTCCTGCCTTGGGCAGGGGGCTGGACTTGATGACTCCTGAGGTCTCTTCCAGCTCTATGGTTCTATGATTCTAAGTCAGAACTGAGGTGCTATCCAGCAGGCCGGCCATCACAGGGCCCATTTTCCACAAGGACACTTCCCACTTAGTGAGGAACCAGCCAGGGGCTCCTGAGGCCACAGCGCATCGCAGCCTCCTCCACCAGGGGAAAGAGGCGATTTTCACAAAGCAAAGAGGTCCCTGTGGAGCATCCATTAAGATGTCTACCACAGGACGGGTGCTGGAACTTGCAAAAAGGTGGAGTCTAGAAGTTACATATTAATGGTTGAAATGGTCTTGATTTAAAACAATAGCTAGTGGGAATGAGCCATTCTGGGGTGTGAATGGTTACACTGCTGGCGCACTTCTCGGGGCCTGAAGGCACTTTACATTCATCCATTTCTGTTCTATTCCAGACAGAGTCTTGCAGCAACCTCATCACCACATTATCCGAGTGCCATCCAGCGACTCATTAAATGGCATGACCCACCTCTCACATTGGCTGTCTCCCTCGACCTCCTCCCAGGTGGAGGGCTGTTGTGTTTAGGGAAGTGTTTTAGATTTGCTGCTCTGCATGCATCTCAGCAGGCAGGCCAAAGAAGGGCACCTCGTGCTTGGAGCGAAAGCTGGCACGGTTTGGGATAGACCTTTGTTCCTGAGTGTTCATTCCATATTTGTGGCACAATGCTGCCAACATATTCGTGAGTACGCAGCCATGCATCCCTTGCGGTGGCTAATTGCCAGCGTGGCATAAGTGGTCAGCGTGCCTACTCCAAGACTGGCTGAGCAGGGGGAGCAGTGGGACGCAACAGACAGAGCTGTGCTGTTGCTCAGACCCAGGACATGTGAGCAGAGCTGTCTTTTGAGACCTCTGAAGCTCATCATGGATAAGACTCTATTTGTGATTCTATTGACAGCTCCAAAGTGGTAACAATGGACACCATCTACCTCTAACCTAGTGTGTAAAATTTCAACCAAGTTTTAAAGAAAGCGGGAAACAGAAGAAGCATTCTTAACTGTTGAGCCAGACGGAGAGCAGGTTTAGTGAACAAAAAAAAAACGGAAAATGCAAATGTATCAAAGTTAGCAAGCTTTAATTTTGGGGAGGGAGAACGAAGGGCTGTATGGTTTAATACAAGTACGCTAGAAGCTATCGGCAATGAAATCAAGATAGCTAATCAAAGATGGCAACGTTTCCTGCCTCCCCCTCCACCCCGCCCCCTTCAGAACATGACTCTCTTCACAATGTAGAAGGGGAGCCCTACCCTGGCTAGAAGAGGAGCAGAGCCACACAGGCTGAATGGCACTGTTCAAATGGGGTGGGAGTCTGAACATTAGGCAGCTACACACAGGAAAAAAGGAGCCAAGTTATCTTTGAGCAAACTTGTCCGCCCTTCAACTAGCAAATCCTGAACCTCGTTGGGAGCTAAGTGGAGTCTGCAAAAGGAAGCAGAATGGAGTGTTAATCAGGCTTCTGGTTTCCAAGCTACAGCACTTGCCTTTAAAAAAAAAAAAAATCACCCAGGACAATTAGGTCTGCAGCTGGCTTGTTTTAACTGCCACCTAGCGGTAGTCACTACCAAGGGCACCTTCCTGGCCAGAGGTTCGGTTCATCCTTCTGTCTTGTAGCAGTAGGAGATAGGTGTTCCTATTCCTTTCCTGGGGCAGGATGACAGCGGAGGAAGGCACTTTCCTTTAGGATACCATAGCCAAGCACTGAATGACCCGAAATCTACAAATCCAGATCTTAAGCCTCTTCAGGACCTCCCTTTGATTAAATCCCTTCCCCTCCGCCCCCACTATCTCCTGTCAGGCTTCACTGTCACTTGCTGCAGGAGTACCAGCCCAAAACACATGAAACTACTTTCCTTGAGATCAATGTCCTTGCTCTGAATGAAAGATATTTAGGACCAGCACTGTTAGAACCACGCAGGCCTGCATATTAGACAAGTGGACAGAGACTAGACAGGCCAGAGAGCAGTGCCGTTTACTAGAGTTCAGTGGACCTAAGGAGGTCGCTTACCCCCTATTGTTAACACTGAGGGGGAAACACCCTGCCTCCGAGCTTAAAGTCTGCCATTACACAAAAGCTCTCTAGAAGAGACCAGGAGGCCCAGACCACTGGTTGATGGCTCTGCAGCACAGCGCACCAGGAACCAGCTCTGAAGTAGCCTTAAGTTTCACTGCCTGAGCTCAATGTTGTCTGGCAAGGGTGACGTACATGGAATTGGAGGACAAGTTCCTCTCAACTCTGACCATCCTCTTGCCACCACCCAGTTCACAGAGCAGGTCAGCCTTGCTGGAGAACACGCCCTATAAGTGCAGCTGTCGAAACAGGTGCTATGGCGCACTGCCTGGCTTTGGTGCCAATAGCTGGTAAAAGACTCTCACTCACATGCAGGGAGTAAAAATAAAAAAGTCACCCTGGGAGTTCAGGAGGGTTCACTCCACCCAAACACACCTGCCTCAACTCCACTGCCCCTACAAGTCCCTGTTAGTGACTTTTGCAAAGAAATCATTTGCGCCACATTCAAAAGGCCCACCCCTTGGCGGAGGAACTGTTACGTTTGTCCAAGACGAATTCCAAAGCAGACCATTAATGCTGAGCTATCTCCAAGCACACACACAGCTGACACGGCAACATCTTGAGGGGGGGCTGTTGATTGTCAGCATTTTGCAGGAATTAGGGGTACCACTGTGCCATACGCTAGCAGGCTTTATTTAGGGGAGAAACAGACATGAACAAGGAATAAGTCCCCTCAAGTGTCATTCTTAGGACATGGAAGATGTGTTCTGGATTAGAAATATGTGCTTTAATGTGCCTGAAAACTAAACCCAGAATGTCTTCCGGGCAATGGAAAGTAAACAGGAGATACTTTGGGTATCTCCAGAAACTGCTTCCCCACCAGATTACCCTAGCATAAAGGGGATACAGTGCATCTATTAACTAACATTTTAAAGCAGGTTACTGTGGAGCCCGGTACGCAACAAGCTGCACTAATAAGCATTCACAAAAATACACAATGCTCACATGTAGTATTTTAAAAAGCCAGCTGCCAAGGAGCCCCACTTCTCAGGAGGGAAACACATTCCTGTTTTATGGCTAACCTACAGCTCTGGAGTATTTCTGGTCTACATTTGTTGTTCTTCCTCTCAGAAGATAGCTGCATGAAAGAAGAAAAGCTGAGCCTAGACCTGACTAACGCCACAGCACCAGCAACAGTGTCAGCATGGAACGGCCGAGAACTTGAAGACCTTGGTCCATGTTTGCAGGGACTTAAAAGCAGCCTACAGGTTCGTAGGTTTACAAACTTTCTAACTGCACAAAACCCACCACTCTTGCCCAGCCTTTCCCCCAAACCCTTCTGAGGCTCCACCTCCACTCACGCTATCCCCGCCCCTTAGTTGCTTACTCTCCTCACCCTCCTCGACTTGCTCATTTTCACCAGACTGAAGCAGGAGGCTGGCATCTGGGAAGAAGCGAGGGCACTGGCGGAGTGTGCAGGCTCTCAGGTGGGGCCAAGGATGAGGGGTCTGGAGTGTGTGGGGGGCTGCAGGTGGAGGCGGTATGGGCTCTGGGCTGGGGATGCAGGCTCTGAATGAGGAGTTCAGGGTGTGCGAGTGATTTCCAAGCCAGGGGAGGAGGTTGGGGCACAGGAGAGGGTTCAGAAGGTGGACTCTGGGAGGAAGTTTGTGTACATAAGGGTCTCAGGGCTGAAGGTGGGGTGTGAGAGTGGGGTCAGGATGTGGGAGAGGACCTGGGGCACGGGAGCGGGAGCACTGGGCTCCTGGCAGTCCTCAACTTGGGCAGCTCCCCACAAGTAGTGACATATCCCTTGGCTTCTAGGCAGAAGCACAGCCAGGCAGCTCTGCCCATTGCTGTGATGTCCTTTCCTGCAGCCACTGCCCCTGCGGCTCCCACTGACCGCTGTTCCCCTCCAAGGGGAGCAGTCACGCATGGCGGGGGCAGTGCAGAGTCCTCCTGGCCACCCCTCTTCCTAGGAGCGGAAGGACAGCATGCCACTTCCAGGGAGCTGCGCAGAGCCAGGTAGGGAGCCTATCAAATGTTAATGGCCCAGTCAGCAGCGCTAACTGGTGCTGCCAGGGTCCCTTTTCAACCGAGCATTCTGGCTGAAAACCAGACACCTGCAACCCTAAGGGGGAAAGAAGCACCCAGGGACCCAAGACCTCTCACTGGGGTACTAACAGCTCTAGCAAGGAGCTAGCACTTCCTGTGATCAGATCCAAAGTTTGGATCTGTTTTGCAAAACCACGGAGAATCCAAATTCTCAATGGCAATGAAATATGAGACAAAAGAAAAAACTGGAGAGCTTCACATCCTTAAACTTGGGAACAGAGCCCAGGACCGTCTAGTGTAAAACAAATTAAAAATGCAAACTAGAAGAAAAATGATGCACTTGAAATCGTAGTAATTTAAATCCACACCCCTATGCCACATGCCTCCTCAATTCTGTTGTGCTAAACAGCATTTCCGCAGTTTCTCTCATTTACAGAAAATAAAATTCAGTTGAAACTATAACCTTCCTGAAGTCAGAGGAAACGTACTTGCTAGAAGCGAGCTAAGTGCCAACATCAGTGGTCTCCGAACATCCCACACGTGGATGGAGGATGCAATACACACCTATTTTTGGGGTGTGTTCTAAACTTTCACTTAACGCACATTCAATGTCCTTAAGAAAAGGAATTCTCCAGAGATTTTTACTTCAGTTTCCTTCTGCATAAACGGGCCGGGAGAGGTATTATGAACACATGTTAAAGCAAAGACATCGTAAAGAACGCACCGGATTTCGAAGAGCATGTTGCTGTGACGGTCGATCCCTATGTGCATGGCTGTCTCTTGTTATTGCAGATGCCCCAGAATCTACGTGAATGGACCCCACTGGAGTAGGCTGGAAAAGAAAACATGCATTGTATATTGAACCAATGCCTTTCTTAGGCTCCATTCCCATACCACTGCATGCGGAAGCTCTATTACTGTGTTAGCTCTTATTCAACATGAAAGAGCTGGGAAAATATAGGCCTAAATTGTTTGAACGGCCAATAAAAACCACAGCAGATGCTATAACGTCTTTGGGACTCAGGAGCTTGCTGGACATTTACAGCCACTAACATCTCATGGTCAACTGAAAAGCAATGCTGTAATTATACACATTTCTAAAGGTATCCAACTCCATGATGTGGTTTAAGTTGGGTAATTACAGTTGCAAATAGGGAGAGTTTCATGCATAGTTTTCTCCTCTCAGGTTTCCTACTTTAGGAACAGGATGTGTTAATCAAGGCTTCATCTGCTCAGTTCCCACCTAAATCATAATCCTAGCTTGTAAATTCATGATCTCCATAGCAACCAATGGTGAATTGTTCAAGGAAGGATAGGAAGCTTGGCTTAAAATGGCTTTTTGCCCACTGACTCTGAAATTAAACATCAGTGAAGAGAAACAAGACTGATAAGGAGAAGGACTTCCTTTTAAAAGAGGTTATTGTGCGAAATAAGCCAACAGAGGAAATATTGTATATGACTGAATGTCGATGTAAAAAACCAGAAAAGCAGAACAGCCCAAACACATAGTAATTCACCTCCTGGACACAAACTGCCCTTTGCACGAGCCATCAGCGCATGGCTTCTTTCAGATGTGCTTTATCAGTTCTCCAACCCGCATCAGCAGGGCTCTTAGCCAAGCTTTCCTCCCCCTCCCCTGGCAGGTGTTCCCAAAATTTACAAACAAGTCAGGAATGTAATTAGCGTGTTCTGTGTGGTGATGACGGACCAGGGCACTAAGCTTCTGCTACAAGCTGATGAACACAGTGACAGTCAGCACGCACAGACAAGGAGAGGCTGGAAGCTAAGGAGTTAGAGAGTCCAAAACATCAGCATTCTGCATTTACTCTTTCCCGATCGCCCTCCCCACGGTGAGAAGAGCAATCGGAAGAAATGCATGGATATTGGGAGTTACCCTTTTTAAAATCCCCAGCCCATTGTGATGGGAAGGATTATTTCTTGTGACAAAACCAAATTTGATGAAAGTATCCACATGCAGGAGGTTTTACATCTAAAAGCCCAGACTTCTAATCATGCTGTAATGGGGGTAGGTCTCCTTGCAGCCTGTTAAGTGTTGGAGCATGCCAGAAAGCAGCAACTTCCCAATTCCTGGGGCAGGTGTGACTCATTACCAATCCATGCTAAATGCAAGAGACTTGGTCCTGAAACAAAGACCTGAGGGATGGAACCCTAGGAAAATCCAAGCCTGACAAGAGCACTGAGGGGTCGGCTGGTAACACTCGATTTAAAAGCAAATCTGCCCAACAATGTAAGGTACAGCAATTATTCCTATGATCTTGTGTACGAAGCGTCGCTGCAGCACCCCCCCTTTGTAGCTATGTTTAACAAGCACATGAATGTGCTTTGCAATTGGCCTGCCCTGCCAATGCACTGCCATATGGGACACTCCAGTTGGGTTGCCTGCTCAGTGAAGGAGAGCCTCGTGTCATGCAATGGTGATGTGTGCAGGCACTGCACAGCACCAAAGGGTTTTGAAGAGAGCCTTCATTGTGCTGAACCAGAACAGAAAGTCTTACGTGCCCACACAGCTGGAAGAGCAGCCATGAGAGACTAGGAGGCTTGTTTCTGGAAGGAGGGTGCTTGCTTGGCCAAGCAAACTTACCAGTGGCCTGCCAACCCAGTCGTAGGCATAATCAAAGGTATAACCTTTTTTTTCAAAGAGTTCTGTGAAGATGGTTCGTAGGTAATCGTAGTCTGGTCTCTCAAAGAAGTCTAATCGCCGGACATAACGAAGGTACGTGGCCATCTCTTCTGTTGCAAAAAGGTAAGGACCAAATTAAATAAGGAGTATCAATACTTCTGCCCAGACTAAAAACCCAGAGCAGCCCCCTGCTGCTCATGTCATCTCTGTACAGATTACAAGTCCCTACATCATGAGACCCACTTCATCGGATGCATGCATCTGACGAAGCGGGTCTTTGCCCACGAAAGCTTATGCTCCAACACTTCGGTTAGTCTATAAGGTGCCACAGGACTCCTCGCCACTTTTCCAGATTCAGACTAACACGGCTACCCCTCTGATACTTTACATCATGAGAGCAATACAACTGGTGGGCCCTAGTCTTTGCAATTCTCCAAGAAGCCAGCTGGAGACAACTGGGCAAACTGCCCTTCCAGTCTTAAGCAGTGAGGCAAGTGGTCATTACAAGAGGAGGTGCATCTTTCAAAGCACAGCTGATACTTAGGGGGAGTTTGACAGAAGTGGATGAAGTTTACATTAAGGATGTTAAGTATCGGGTAACTGACTAATCAAATAGTCAATGCAAAATGCATTGACTATTCAGTTACTTAGTAGGGCGCCTCCACCTTTGAAGTGTAACAACCACCCTAGGGCTGCTGCTACAGTTCAAAGGTGGAAGTGCTGTGTGGAGCCTGGGGTCACTTGGGGACCCTGGGCTCCATGCAGTGCTGCTGCTTTGAAACACTGTGGGGAGCCCGGCACCAGGCTCTTCACAGCATTTCAAAGTGGTAGCGTCGCGGGGAGCCCGGGATCAGCTGGGGACTCCCCGCTGACCCTGGGCTCCGTGCAGCGCTGCCGCTTTAAAACACCACAATGGTGTTTCAAAGCAGCAGCAGTGGCGGGGGAGTCCCCGGCTGACCCCGGGCTCCACATGTCGCTTTCACCTTTGAAGTGCTATACTTCAAAGGCGGAGGTGCCCTATTGACTAATCGAATAGTTGATGCACAATACATCAACTATTTGATTACTCAGTTATCCGATACTTAACATCCTTATAGCAGGGCGGAACAGAAGCATTCCAATGTGTTGCTCTTTCTTTGTTCCCCAAGCAGAGCGGCTCACTCAGCTGTCAGACACTTCCTGGAGCTTTGAAAGGGGAGTTGTGCATGCCTGCAGGGCAGCAGAGATCATAAAACACTGAACAGAGCCATCAGGGCAGGTCTTGTGGGATGCTGGTGGAAGCCAGTTTCCTCGACAAAACTACCAGCAGAGTCCACACTGGTTCTTTGTCAACAAAAAAGGGAGGGGAAAGAGAAAAAAGTCTCTTGCAGGGGTGGAAGTTTGTTGCCAAAACTGTTTTTCCCCAACAAAAGTTGCACTGCAGTGTAAATGCTCTCACCATTTGGTCGCCAAAAGGCTGTTTTTGGCGACAAAAATGTGTCAGTGAAGAAAAACTCCAAGTGGTGTAATAATTCCATTTGGGCCTTACCTGGGAAGTTCTCACAGAGAACTTCAACTGGAGTGTTTCTCTTCGTGTCCCCAATCTTCTGGTATCTCTCTTTTAAGGTATCGGCCTGTAGGGATAAAGATGAAGCATAAATACAGAGACAGAAAATCAGCAGGATAACTGATCTCATTGTGACGGTGAAATCAAGGTGCTTTACAGATTGTCCTGCACATAGCAGGATAGAAGGACTTCTCTAAACTGCACCTTGGGTGACAACTATGAAGCGGCGACCATGCAATTCTTTTGCAATGAGCTCTGCCTTCCCACAACACTCCACTGTGGGATGCTCACCCACATTGTTCTGATCTTGATGCTGACAGGGTGCGTGCAATATGGCCATGAAATGTTGACAACGGGAGGTAGAAACACAGTTTGACCTGTTGTCACTTTTGGTGACTTTTGCATGTCAGCAGCGCTTGTTGGCAAACCTTCCTGGTATGGACATCGCGTAAGACTTCCAAGCCATGTGCTGTGCAGCTGGTGTTTGGAACAGAGGAAATAAGGTGCATGCAAAGGACTACAAAAGGGCAGCCACATCTTCTCTATTTTGTCTTCATTTCTGCCTTTCATGTCTGGAGTAACTTACTGGCTGCCAGTGTCGTATGGTGGGTAAAATCCAAACCTGTGCTGACCTGGTAAGGAAGTTGACCCTTTGGGGTCAGAAGGACATTTTGTACACAGGAGCAGAGGTTTTTTACATAACCGCTCACTGTACTGGGAGGCAGAGAACTGGAATGCAATGAAGGGAGCTGTGCGATTTCTTTTTTGCTTCCTGAGAACCAGTGTGGGGGATCAGACACACACTGTGACTAGTTGGGGAGTCTCACTTGTGCTACCCACTAGTCTTGGGAGTATCTGCTCTCCTTGTTGGAACTTGAGCCGGCCTTGGCATTTCCAGGGAGGACTGCCCTAAGCACAGCAGAGCACACTATATTTATGGGAGATAAACTGTCCTTTACGTCACACTTGTCTACTGTCTAGATCGGGGGTGGGCAAAATCCGGCCTGCCAAGCCACTCAATCTAGCTGGCAGGCTACCTGAACTAGCCCACAGGCCACCCGATTTTACCCTCCACACGACCCTGAGGCATACAGCAGCCCTACACTGCTTTAAGCAGGTGGCTGCTCCCTATGGCTCTCTGCTCTGGATGCTGGGGGAAGGGAGAGGCTTTGTAGAAATCTACCAATAGGAGCGGAGAGATTTTACTGGTGGCAAGGGCAGCGCCCAAAGCCTCCCCCCTTCCCCGGCGCCTGAAGCAGAGAACCACAGGGAGCAGCCAGCCATTTTGAGCAGCTTGGGACTGTGGCAGGCAGGGACCCTGACTCAAGGTCCTGGCGGGCTGCTGTCTGGGAGCTGCCTAAGTAAGCACGTCCTGGCCACAGCCTGCTCTGGCACCTCAGCTCCTCCTGCCCCAGGTCACCACCTCTTCCTGCCTCAGGTCACCATCCAAACCCTCTGCACCCAACATCCATCCCAGACCGTGCACCCCCTCCACAGAAAAGTGCAGCCCTTGACCATTTCCCAAAATCTTGGAGTGCGCCCCTCTCCCCCATCAAAAATTGTTCACTCTGATCCAGATACTATGAACTATACAGCTGGTTGCCATGAAGGAATAAGAAGTAACATACTCAGTAATAAAGTCTCAGAGGGGTAGTTGTGTTAGTCTGTAACTTTAGAAACAATGAGAAGTCTTGTAGTACCTTAGAGGCTAACAAAAAATATCATCATGAGCTTTTGTGGGCAAACCCCACTACCTCAGATGGCTGGTGAGGAACAACAGAAACCGAGTATTTTATT
Organism: Apalone spinifera; assembly: GCA_030068395.1. Classification (NCBI taxonomy): domain Eukaryota; kingdom Metazoa; phylum Chordata; order Testudines; family Trionychidae; genus Apalone; species Apalone spinifera. Next base: position 4,703,445 of record JANRFK010003836.1, on the reverse strand, counting down.
GCAGGGAAAGGAAAAAATATCCCCACCCTCCTCCAAAAAACCTGTCAAGTGTAGTGCCGGTGCTAATGAGGTTAATTAAGTGGACTGGATATAAATATGAGGGGTTAAAGGCAGGGAAAACTAGCTTTATAATGCGACATTCAATTAATGTCTTTGTTCAAGGTAGGGATGTGAAAGGTTAAGGGTGATGCTTACTGATCCCGATTAACCAGTGGGGGCTGCAGCAGCTCCCCGCTGGCTGTGGGCAGGGGGCAACTCCAGCCCTGTGGGGCCTGCTGCAGACAGGGGTTACTCAAAGCAGCTCCTGTCCATGGCAGGCTGAGGTGGGGGAGGGGGCCATGGCACAGGCCTCTGCCTGTGGTGATGGGCCACTCCAGTCTGGCCAGGGTCATTGGGGCTGGGCTGGAGTGCCCCATTCAATTAACTGGTTAAACATGAAGCAAACTGCACGTTTAACCAGTTACCCAATTACACAGAATTTTACATCCCTATTTTAAGCCTAGGGACTGTCAAATTTGCAGATGAACACCAATTCTGCACTCTTTAATTGGCTGGTGAAATTCCTTTGTAGAAGAACAGCTACTTTTAAATCCATGATTAATGTTCCCCTACACGACAGAGACAGAGACAGTGACAGTGTGTGTGTTACCATTTCTGATGTCTGATTTGTGTCCATTTATCCTTGTCACAGAGAATGTCCAGTTTGGCCAATGTACAAGTGCTATTAGGCATTAGCTGTAGAAATTCCATTGTGTGTTCCATGTGTGTGCATCAGTGGATTTGCTTTCTAAACAGCGATCACATGCTCAGTTTACAGTATAATTTCTTAATTGCTAGAATTGCAACTTGAAAGTAGAACCTAAGTGCAAAGAAAGGTCCTTTCTGGCTCACACATCTCCACTCAAAGCTTCTACGATATGTCCCTCATTTACTATCTGTAACCCAACTGTCTGCAGCAGGATTTTAGACACATCAACGAGAATAGATTTTTGTCCCGTAATTGGAATTTTTAGTTAACAATTGTGCTGTTCAGTACAGAATCCCAAAGTCATACGGGTGCTGACGTGCTAACAAGATAAAAATAGTGCACTTGTTTTTACTACTATTTTTATCTTGTTCCGAAGATCTGACTGAATATACAAGGGTCTGAGTATGTTTTATGTAGTGACTTCTCCAAGTAGAACGGTTTTAAAAGCAATCAGTAAAGCTGAAAATTTATTTTTTTTTAAAAAGAAGCATTAAAAGTAGACTCAATACCACAGCTGTTTGAGTCCCCCGTCAACTTGTTGTCACATTTTCTTACTTTTTAACGTGTGTCTGCTGTTGCTCTCTGAATGACTCTCAAATAATTATAAGTGGCTATGTGCAAAATGCTATTCAGTGAACCAAGAAAACAGACTGAAAACAGAGGAAGAGAAGTCACTTGATAACTGGTTATTTGAGGGTGTTTTCTGCATAGTCACACTCTGCCTCCTTCCTATTTTCCTTCATAAACAAGCCACTCTGAGGAACGCAAGTGGCACTTCCCAAAAACAGGAATAAACCAACACAGGGAGAGCACATTTTCCTCCTCTTGTCTTTCAGCTGTAGCAGCTTTTCTTGTTTGTAAGAGAAAAATAAGTTTGCAGAACGTTAAGGCTATGCCACCATTAGGGATATAAGTGACTAGTTGAGTATCCAATAAGCTTATTTTTATTTAGTTTTTAATTTATAGATTAGATAGATGGATAGATATAATTTTAACATCCCTAGCGAGGAACTTCAAATGAAGTCAATGGGAGCTTGTCTGAGAATATTGGGCAAGGTATGGCCAGTAACCATATATGTGTAAGCTTAATTTTTAAAACCTTCCAAGGGGTAGCCGAGTTAGTCTGTAACAGGAAAAACTTAAAAAACAACAAATAGTCTAGTAGCACCTTAAAGACTGACAAAATATGTAGATGGTATCATGAGCTTTCATGGGCGCAACCTACTTCAGACGGGTTGTACTCACGAAAGCTCATGATACCATCTACATGTTTTGTTGCCTTTAAGGTGCTACTAGTCTATTTGTTGTTTTTTAATTTTAGTCTTAATTTTTAAGTGCTCATGTTCCATATGCAGCTTTCAAAACATTCATGGCTGTCAATCATATCCCAACGGTTTTCCACACATGCAAAGCAGAGAGATCACTTCATCATAAAAATTATATTTTCACAAAGCTTCCATCTTTGGTCATTTTTACTATGACTATGTGTGATTAGTTTTAAACACACACAGCTGGAAGAGTGCTCCCACTCACTTCCTGAATCTCAAGGAGAAAGAAAAGATTTCACTCAAATTTCCCTAAAACATTCACCTTCACGTAGGGAAGGCAAAATAAGAAGGTTTTACCATCTAAAATTGGGTAAGTGATATATTTTAACATGTACCTTGAGCCCTTGCCAGGGCAGACTGCCTCGAAGGAAATACATGAACATATGACCAAGGGCTTCCAAGTCATCTCGCCGACTTTGCTCTGAAAGGTAAGAGACACCATGTTATTTCTGCAGCCACAGAAGTAACACTAACAGGTTCAGCAACTAGGTTTCTCTCTACATGAAATATTCTCTACACGTCTCTTTCCATATACACAAAATTATTACAGCTCAGATTATCTTCTTGTCTAATACCACCTAAAATTGGCCAAGGCAAACAAATGCCAAATTGAAAAATATGTTGGTCTATACAAAGGCCAAATATCTCGTACCATAGTGACAGTTAAAATTCTTGTGCCAATCAGATGAAAATGGAGGATTAAAGTAGTGATAGTACAAGAATAAAGCAATCCCCAAGCTGTGATCTCAAGAGTGATCGTGCTCTGAAGCGTTTGATGACCATCTGTACAGACCGGATAGGATAGGTACAAATTGCTGGCTCTTTTCCAGCTCTTTTTATAGCTCATTACATGGCAGCGCTTAAAAACAAATTACTTCCCTGTTACTTCTCCTTGCAAATATTTGCTGTGGTGGCCACAAAGTTATTACCCAATTGTGAATGGGTGAGAAGATTGTCCGTGTGGTCACAGATGGGAGCGGAGGTGTCCACAAGATACTTCACTAAGATGTGGGCCAACGTATGGAAAAGTTTGAGAACTGATGCAGCACAGAACACCTCTCCTAAGCATTCCATGTGTTAGTTCAGATACAAATGGAGCCTTTTCCCTGTACAGTTCCATGTAAGCCACGCTGCCCGACTCCACATTTTCAAAGGCATTCTTTATGAGCTGGCTGCTGTCCAGCAGAGTAAAAGATCAGGCAAGCAAATAAGGATGAACATGATGCATGTATTTTTAAAATGAACTAAAGCTCGGAGACCCCCGCTTCAATAAGTTTGATTTCCACTTGATTGTGTTTTAGAAAAAAAAAAATTTAAATTCTGTTAAGATGCAGTTCATGGATCAATCTGCTTTGCCCAGGAATTACAAGACGGAAGTTAGCTCAGGTTACAGACCAGCCTGCCATTACTTTCACCTGCAGGCAGCTCACACAGTCAGAACCAAGAGAGTGGAGCAAATCCAGTCGTCCAACCCACATGGAGAAACACAATATGTTTCAAGAGCTGTCTCTGTGCGGTGCAATTTGCATGAAGAGGAGCAAGCAGTTCTTTTCACAGCATGACTCGCCTTGGGAAGTGCATAGCAAATGCTGCTCTCAAAATAGCATGCAAAGAGGAGAGGCTGAAAAGGCAACTACTCCATGTCACTGATAGAGCTGTAAATAGGAAAGCTATAAATCTTAATTCAACCGGGAAAATAAGTTACAATATGGATAGTTATCAAAGAGCAGGATCCCTGACCCTGGGAAAGGACTGGGAAAATGCCAGTCAGTTTGCTTAGAGTAACAGTGCTCAGCATTAAATTACTATGAAGAAGTTGGCAAATGCTGATTGAAGAAGGGCTCATGCATTCTCCCCACCTTTATGCAGGAGGAAATTTCATCTGGGTCAAACCCCCTCTCATACTGCAGCTTTCTGCAATGTCTCCAACCTATTATAAGAGTCCATTGTTACATCCTCCTGCATGGGGCAGTCAGTAATGTAGGCAAAGGAAAGCACAGCCTTCCCAAAACTGCCTGCATTACCAACTGCCTAAAGCTGGGGCTGCCCTGGGGAAAGTTGGAACTGTGGCGCAGCCGCCTGGCTCCCCCCCGCTGCCAGGGAAGGCAGCCCAGCTCAGCAGCCTGACCACAGGGATTGGAGAGGATGGGCCCCTGGTGGGACAGCGTGGCTTTCCCTGGCTGCTAGGGAGGGCCAGGCCAGGGGTATCATGAGAGCCCCAGTTCTCCACATGGCTAGGCAGGATCAGGCTGGGAGTGGGCGGGGCTTGGGTCTAGAGGTGGGGCCTCAAGCAGAGGGGCAGGGCTGGGTTTAGCTTTCCCCAGCTGGGCTTCCATCCGACACCCACGTTTTCCTGTAACAAAAGGCCCCTCAAGTTAGCGCACACACACACACAGGGGACAGGTTTTTAAACGTATTTCTACACTAAGGGGCACAGCTCTCCACATCAGACATGAAGAGCCCAGTGCCATCTTCTCAAAATTAGAACACGCTTTTTCAGAAGCAAGGCCTTGGAAGTGAGCTGGAAAAGCAGCAATGAAAATAAATTCCTCCCATCCAGCAAGTACATGGTGTCATAAGTAATTTAAAGCCAACCACCAAGCACTATTCCCCTTTGGGGACTTGAGTGACTTGCTGCAAAAACAGTTTTAAAGGCAACAGTTAATCACCCAAAATTTCCCTTCACATCCTGCCTATTTACACAGCAGTGTTCATCAACAATAGGAATCAAGGTTATTCACCAGTTAGTGGAGTTTGGAAACAGTCTCTGCACATCCCCAATTGTGGGATCAAGGAACCTGTACCATCAGCTTTCTAACTCCTCTGAAAAGCAGCCTCCACTGGAACTAGTCACACTCCCTGCCCAATCTTTTCTGAAGGTATAAAATAGGAAAAAAGAGTGAGGAGGGATTGGCCCAAACAGGCACCGTTCTCCAGAAGGTTCCAGAAAGAGTATTTTTGCCTTGACCTTATAAATGGGGACGTACAGAGACCACTCCCAAATATTCCATTATCCCAAGAGTTGAAGTGAATACAAAATACAATCGCTTTCAAGTTTAGAAAAGCAAAATTTTAATCACTTACGACAAAGCAAGTTTTAGCCTCCTAAGATATTAAAATCAGGCAAAGCCAAATGATGCTTGGTTAGCTGTAGTGGAAACCACAGCAAGGTGCTCTTCTTGAGCTGCTGTACGGAGGGGACATGCAATGGAGATAAGCTAATCCAAACATGCTGCCAGCTGCTCCAACTTTGGAACTGGCAAGTGTTTCGACAAGATTCTCACTACTTTCTGTGGCTGAAGGGAGAACCCTCCTTTGTCATGGCAGGCTCAAGCGGGGGCCAGGAAGAATGGGACATTGTAAAGTGATATTGAGGAAATGTAAAATATTTAGGAACATGAAGAAAACTCGGTTGGTCCTTTCTACCAACAGTACATGAAGTAACAGATTCAGCAACTACTGAATTGGAAGGCACTGGGCAAAACAAATATACAGTCTGCGCAACAGAAGAGAACTGCTGTGCTAAATGTTTATTTAAAATAAATACTCAAACCTCTCCTTCCGCCAGTTCAGAACTGTTCCTTCTGTGTATTCGCCTAGTTTGCCTTGCCCAATTTAGAGACACACCATCATGATAAATGCACATAATATTTAATTGCTTAGAGATGGCTTGACTGGGACTGGAATACCATGGGCCAATCTATAGTTGAAGGTCTAAAGGCAAACGTGATGCTCTTGCTCAAAAGAGTACAAAGCACAGTATGTTAGTGGAAGGCAAACAGACCTTTGCCAAGATGTGTATTTATGGACATGTATCTTGCTGTTCCAGTTAGGCTCTTGTGTTCCCTGTATGGTATGTGTTTTTTGGTTTCAGGATCAATGTACTCCTTGGCCAATCCAAAGTCGATAATGTGAATTACGTGTTCTTTTTTGTTGCCTTGCCGGCCAATAAGGAAATTTTCTGGCTTGACATCTCGATAAATGAGGTTTTTGGAATGCACATATTCCATTCGCGTTATCTGCAAAAGTAGGATACAAACATTCATGTTCAGTACACTAATCGCATTTTGCTGCCAACAGCCCATATCCACTGATCTCAAAGCATTTTGCAAGCATTTAACACTCAATTCACCATAAGGAATGGAATTGTACAGACAGGGAAACCGAGGCAGAGATTACATGACTTGTCCTAGGTCAGAGTCTGATGCACAGCTAAAAATGGTATGCAAAATTCTTGACTTTGACCTCTGCTATAACCACATTATACTCCCGTTATTTTATATGCAGGAATGAAATATGTAAAAATATCCATAGGGGTGTTTTTAAATGCACAGCAACAGAACATGACTCGTGGAAAGATTCCATGCAGGATAAAACAATTAGCCAAACATTTTTGTACAGGTTTTTAAAAATACTTTCAAATCCAAATTACTGTCTCTCTCATCTTTCCTTACTGCTCTAGCTCTCACCAGTCTCCACCCACATACCATATGCTGCCTCAGACCATGCCAAGTACTCAAGGGAAAGAATGTCTTGTATGTATATGGCTGAAGACCCAGCTAGGGAATGCAAGCACCAGCCCCATCCCTTCTGCCCAAGCCCGACCCCTCCACCTAGCCCAGTGAAGCCAAACCCCGACCAACCCCAGCCCTGAAGCCTGCTCTTTCCTGGCCAGGCAGAGGGCCAGGGCTGTCATGCTGCCACCCCAACCCTTCCGGGTGGCTAGGGAGCCAGGCCATGGCCCCAGCCCTCTGGGTGGCTAGGGAACGTGGCCAGTTTCAGGAAAGCAACTGCCTTGCCTTGCCTATCTAAATCATTATATTTGTTAGGGTATGTCTACACTTGCACCCTCTTTCCAGAAAGGGATGCAAATGAAGCTATTCGAAATTGCAAATGAAGCCGGGATCATATGAGGAATAAGGGTTATTTCAAGAGAAGGGTTTTCTCTCGAAATAACCACATCTTAACAGCATCTGTTATTTCGAAATAGTGCCATAACGTGAATATGCAAATGAAGCGCAGGATATTTAAATCCCAGCTTCACTTACAATTTCAAATGTCTTCATTTGCATCCCTCTCTCAAAAGAGGGTGCAAGTGCAGACATACCCTCAGTGTTGCTAATGTTGGCTGTCAATTTAAAATAGCAAGAAAACTTTCCGACAATCGATTCAGGTGTTATTACTGCCCACTGCCGGCACTACAGCTGAAAAAGGCTGCGTCCTTTACCCTTCCACATTCCATGCAAGGCCTCCGATTTCCAGTACTGCCTATAAACAGTTTTGCCTGATCTTCACTGCAGTTAGCTTGAGGCATAAAACGCTGATGTTCAACCCAACTTCCAACCCCACACACGTCTCAAGATAGAGTAACGGAGTTTAGTGCACAGTGAGCTAGATCATCAGACTGAGCCCAGGTTTGAGCCCGAGCGCTGCTGATGCTTGAGCTAGGGATGAGGTGGGAATGCAGGTACTCTGCAGCTAATCCTATCGCCTGAGTGTTTTGCAGTATGGCCGCGCTCAGCCTGGCCTACGCTATAAAGGTAGGTACCTTGTGTCAGCCAGTTTCAGAGGGTCTCTCCAGCCAATGTCAGTGCTCTGGCAGAGCAACACAGTGAAACCACCTCCCTGACTGGCCATGGTCAGTCTCCTGAGATCAACAGTCTAAGTTTAAAAGCCCCACCCACCCATTTCTGAAATGCCTTTTCTAATTGCCCAGCTTGGGACACACAGCTAGCACTTCTCCCTGTGGTATGCAACTCCACAACTGACCAAGTCGGCTTCACACACTAAGAATTTGGAAAGTCAAGGGCTCCACTTTTCCATGATATAAATGGAGGAGATGTGGGGTCTGGGGTCACGGTTGGATGCAGAAGGGAGCTCGAGGGAGGGGATTAAGGTACAGGAGGCGATGTGGGGTCTGGGAAGGGGTATAGAAGATCAAGAGGTATGTGGGGAATAAATTCAGTCTGGAGAAGTATCCCTTGAAAAGGGGCTGGAAGGCTAGCTAAAGCCTCATACAAAGTAAGATTTAAAAGGCAGAAGGAGTACTTCGCTTGATTTTATCTTTCCTATCAAGGTAGGTCATTTTTTTTTAGTTGACCATCCCAGTAAAAGACACCAAGCCAATACCCAAATAAAAATCAGTACTGCCTTGTTTCATTTCTTTTTAAAAATGTACTCTCATAGCATGGTGTGTAGGCAGGGACAAAGTGGGAGTTTGGAAAGATCAAGCATTTTTTAGATTATGTAGTCACTGAATTAATGCACTCCAGGAACACTGTAACACACTGATTTGGCTCATTTATGTGCAGAGCCCATGGCCTTCCACTACAGAAAGGATGTGGACGCATTGGAGAGGGTTCAGCGGAGGGCAATGAAAATGATCAGGGGGGCTGAAGCATGACTTACGAGGAGAGGGTGAGCGATTTGGGCTTGTGTAGTCTGCAGAAGAGAAGAGTGAGAGGGGAACTGAGAGCAGCCTTTGTAATTACCTGAAGGGGGTGGAGAGAGGCTGTTCTGAGTGGACACAGATGGCAGAACAAGGAGCAATGGTCTCAAGTTGCAGTGGGGGAGATCTAGGTTGGATATTAGGAAAAAAACATTCACTAGGAGGGTAGTGAAGCACTGGAATGGGTTCCCTAGGGAGGGGGTGGAATCTCCATCCCTAGAGGTTTTTAAGTCCCGGCTTGACAAAGCCCTGGCTGGGATGATTTAGTTGGGGTTGGTCCTGCCTTGGGCAGAGGGCCGGACTCAGTGACTCCTGAGGTCTCTTCCAGCCCTAGGATTCTATGGAGTGTCAATGAGGTAAGATCTAAAAAAGTTGCACTGCTTTTATTTCCAACTCTTTAGTTCTACAAACTAGAAGGCTCCATGTTCAGCTGCCATCCACTCTCCATTTCTACATCATCCCAGGAGACTGTTATTGCAACAGGATTATCTATGCGACAACCCAGTGCAGATTTTCCAAGTCTTAGGGTTTTAAACAACAGATAGTAAGGGCAACCAGGATACTGGACCTGATGACTATACCCTTGTATTTATAGCTGAAGCAGAAGAAATCTGTATTGTCAATATGAAGGTTCTGAGTTCACAGTGCAGATGACCTACGCAGATGCAAAAAGTAGTAAGCATGTAAATGTTAGTACTAGCACTCAGGAGTAACTGTTGGAATAATTTTATATTGCAAAGCATTGTATTTAAAGGGAACCTGGAACTTGTGTTATGTCTTTTATTGTATGTATCATTTTTATTTTAATAGGAGCTGTCCCTTTAAGAACCAGATGGGGGCACTTATGTGTAGAGTGAGAGTGATAGCAAAGAGACTTGCTCTTGTGTTCAGAAGACAGAAAAACCTGCCTGTGGACGCACCAAAAGATCACACCTTGATTGATTAAGACAGGGGTGGGCAAGATAGGGCTCACAGGCAGGATCTGGCCCACCAAGCCATTTGATCCAGCCCGCCCCAGGCCAATCAGGATCTGGGGGCAAGAGAGTGCACAGAGTCATTCGCTGTTGAAAGCAGCTGGCTGCTCCCTCCCCTCACCAGCTGTGCAGAGGGAGCCACCAGTTTTGAACAGCAAATGACTGCATGTTCTCCCGCCCCAGGCCAATCAGGATCTACGAGCAGGGGAGCAAGTGAAGTCTTCTCCCCCCCACCAGGGCTGCGCAGCACCTAGAAAGAACCGCCAGCTGTTCAAAAAGGCTGGCAGTTCCCTTTAGGCGTCTCACCCCCCTGGCAGGGCAGGGGACAAAGGACTTGGTGCACTCCTCCACCCCCAGGCCTTGATTGGCCTGCAGGTGAGGGAGTGCGCAAAATCTCCTTTCCCCACCAGGGGCGCACCTAGAGAGAACAGCTCCTTCCACCCGAGGCCCTACCTCTTCCAGTGATGGACCTGACCCGTGACCTATGAACTAAAGTTCATGAGATGTCCCCACTGCAAAACTTATTGCCCACGCCTGGACTAAGACTGACTTTCCAGAAAGCAGTCCCCATTCTCCAAGGTGTTTACGGAGAGTGGCATGCCTCAGGCCATTGCTAATCAAGTAAAGAGCTGATCTGTAGCTCACCTGTTTGAATCCAGATCAGCTCAACAGGCATTAAAAACTATTCCTACGTGATGGATGTTTGGCACCTCCTCTCTGAGATGGGTTCCATATCACAATCTCATCACAATGATTTGCATTCCATTGTAATTTCTGAGGCATGGACTGTCTCCAGTTTGCCCAGTACCAGCACAATAGGGACTGGATTTTGGTTAGCTTCTCTAGCAAGAATGTTTACAAAGACTTAAGTCACATGACCTTAGGCTGAAAACTTCCTGCACAGAAGCCATGTGCAATAATGGCATCCAGTCAGGATCTGGTCAGGAAAAATGGCAACCCTATTACTCAGGATTCATCTGATAATTGACAACGCTCTGTTCACACACTTTGGGGGTAAGCATGGGAATTCGAAAGTCAGAATACAGACCAAAAGCGTTTTAAATAAACCTCGCTCTTTTTAGGGTCTGACTCATGATTCGTAAATGTTGAGACTGGCAATACACAAGAAGTCACTTTACAACTTTGCCTCACTGCAGGAATGTCATTTCCCTGAAGTAAATTATCTTGGGATTCTGTTGCAGCTGCGGCTAGGAAGACACTATGTCAGCTTGATATTGTCAAGGGGACCTTATAAAGCACCAAAGATGAAGGAGTTATGCAGGATCAATACACCTATGAAATTCTCAACGGGGAAGGAAAACTGTTCTTGCTTTCAAACACATTTATTACACTACTTTTAAAGTATTTGAAATACTAGGGAGTATTGTAGTAAGAAAAAAATCCCCTAAGAGTCCATCTAATTGCATTTGAGTGTAAAATGGAGATGGCAAAGACATTAAGACCCATCTAGTTCATCTTCCCTGCCAAGGCAGGATTATTTCCTATCACATAGTCTAATTTTAGATACTCTAAACAAGAGGGTTTCATCTCTTCCCTAGAGATACTAACCACAATGCAACAGGCCTCATTGCCAGGAAGATTTTCCCAATATAGTGCTTAACACTTACTTTGTAACATCTCTCATTACTCTAATTACACTCCTTGAATATCTGATTCCTCTCCCTTTTGGCTGTTTACTCCATTCACATATCTACAAATCTAAGCACCCCATTCTAGCCCCTTGTTGTTTCTTAGCCAAGCTATGTGTACTTAGCTCTTCATATTTATTCATAGAACTGATTTTTAAATGTGTCACAGGAAGTATGAAGTGACCTCTTGGCATGAAAAACAAGACCCTGCAGCAGCGTTCCCTCTAATTTTCCCCACCCCTGAGCAGAATGAATTTTCTTTATGTGCACCAATATGGAGGTGATGTTCATATTGGTCAAGCCCTGCAAATCCATGGATATCTGCTTCATATCTGCAGGTACCCACATCTGCAGATGTGGATGTGGATGTCCACAGCTCATTTTTTCAGATATGAATGTGAATGCAGATATAAATTTGTATCTAGAACCCCACAAATCTGCAGATATCCACTTTCTACCCACGGGAATCTGCATCTGAGAATGTCACTGCAGCTCATTTTTGCAGATGCAAAATTTGGATCTGCACAAGGCTCTACATATTGGTGCATAACAAAATTCTGGTTGGCAGGGGTGGAGCCAAGGGGTTCTGCAGCTCTAGCTACTGAGAGTAACAGATGAAATGGAGGGAGGAGGGGAAACCCATAGCTCAGGAGAAATGGGACTAGACTCTCCTAAAGAAAACAGTGCCACCATTTGCAGTGTAGATGGTGCTATGGCCAAATTTCCAGGTTCTCTTTCAAATAGCTGTAGTCTATTTGTGCCACAAAAGCAAGACTGGATCGAATATGTTCACCCATGGCAGTGCACATTGGGTCCAAGTAACTTTTCACGACCCACTCCTCAGATAGTTAGCTTAAAGATCTAACCTAAAAGTGACCTTCTCAGACACAATATCAGCAATGGGCAGCATGTGCTACTGAATGGGCTGCATGAATGGCCCTTCATCTCTCCAGGTGGCTAGATTGTTGTGACCAAGAAGGTCTCCTGGGATAGGGTAATTTTGCTAACTGCGCTTGTGAGCCTAGAATGTGAGGGGTGTGCCGATGGTTCAGGATAAGAATTACAATAGTACTATGTTTCAGATTCACTGTAAAGCACAAATTCTAGGGACACAAGCACAATTAGTGTGAGGACTCATGCTACTTTAACACAGTGCATGGTTCCCTGCACTTCTGTTTTATGTCATGCTATAATGTTTCAAGGCACTGAAACTATAATGTTTCAAGACATAGTTAAATGCATGCATTAACTGAGCGTTACTATGAACTTACTCCACTGCTAGCACGTCACAATGTTGTTTCATAGCATAGCTACATTTTGACTTTCTTTGCTTCAAGTACATCTTGGAACCTTACAGAACTCCCCAGTCTGATTTACCCTTGATGCTCAGAATAGCAACGACGCCATCTGCTCAACTGAAGACTAGGCATTCAATGACTCTGATCAATTATACTTAAGGAGTGGTAATACCTGTACCTATTAATGATCTAGAAAGTAATTAAAGACTAATCAGCTTAATACAGAGTGGAGGAAAGCGAGAACTAACCATCTCCTCCCTCCTAAATAAGAACTTCACTCAAATTTGGAAGGAATAGTAGTTCCTTCCCCCTCCCCCCCCCATACCTAGAAATTCTGTACCCCATTCAGAGTAATATCCTTATGAGAGAAAGCAGATATGCCCACAGCTATTACTTTCACCCATGTATAGTTAAGATATTGCTGGATGTAACACATATTGGAATAATTCAAACAAGGTGGCAGAGACCCTGCCAGCAAGGTCACTACTCACCAGCTGGATGGCTATCATTAATACCGTCTTCAAAGTGAAAGTTCTATCACAAAGGTCAAACAAATCTTCCAAGCTAGGACCAAGGAGTTCTAGTACCATGGCATTGTACTTTCCACATGGACCAAAGTAATACACCTGGGGGAGGCCTTCAGCTGTAAGAACAAGGGAAAAAAATAAACACACACATGAGCAGGATTGCCCAAGCATTGCTCCTATTACACCCTTTGTTGTCCTGAAGTTGAGGTTTTTTCCGGCTTAACTCATAGTCCCCTTTACAGACTTTGCAGTGCAAGCAGAAAAATGTTTCAGTGAATATTTATTGATATGGATGGAAAGGAGCACAGACCGATACATGCTTTGTAAAGCATATGGATTTTAAGGCAACAAATACTATAAGTGTAAAATATTTAATTCAGTCACTGCAAAAATGTGGTCATAAGGTATCGTTTGTAAGAAGCCCCCTGTTTTAAACTAAACATTTGAGGACTATGAACCTCAAACAAGTCTATGTTGTGACTAGTTCAAGTAACTGGAAAGATAAAACCTTTTTAAACTTTAAAAAAGCAGTCATGAAAGATGTCCTTTGTAAACCAATGTGGGTTGTTTTCAGCATAGTCTTATATAATGTTATTAATAGATGACAGTTATAATTAAACACACAAAAGTACTGTAATTTCTTCTTTATAAATGAAAATTTTTAACCTATATATATATATATATATATATATATATATATATATATATATATATATATATATATATATATCTCATTTCACTGAGTGAAGTAAGTAATCTATCAAACCAGTTAAGCTTATCTGTAAAATACATACACAAAATCCTTGATAAGTGGTTGCTAACTATAACCAGTTCTGATTGCTAATGCTCCCTACACAAAAAGGCAAGGGAATACATTTTCAACATGCTAGTAAAACAAAACATATTCAACTCTGATGACAATGCTGGATGATAAACGCAAATTCTTTTCCAAAGGGCACCAGAAAGGGGGAACAGCTCAGTTAACACAAGGCTGATCTGACAGATTGCTCTTTCACTGATTTGTTTTGAAGACTCACTGAACCAACCAAAGCACTTCTTGAATGTGCTGCTCTGTGGAAGAATGCTGATTGAGTTGCTCGAACTAGAAGAAACCTTGGAGTGCTGTTCCGCAAATCACGTGGCATTGAATCAACTCTATATAGTGATCCGTCGCCTTACATCTGTCTGAGCCAATGCAGCAGAAGCATTGTATTTTGTTGTAGAATATGCTTTCAGTCTTTGCTTCATAAGCACTTGCAAAAGGTGACCAGGGGTATTTTGAACCACAACCTCAAAGGCTTCAGCCCAATGCCAAACTGACGTGTCCATTTTTAACAAATTACTGCTGCGCAGATAACATTCATTACATAGACAACAATCAGATGTTTATTTAAACAACTGGTTCTCAGACATCAGTAAATCCAATGAGTCTCAGACTACTACATAACATACATTCTATTCTAGGCAAAATTACTACAGGGAGTTCTCGGACTTACGACAGAATTGGTCTCCAAAACTATTTAAGTCAAAACTATTTTTCCCAAAGGAATCAATGGTATTGGGCGCGGGGGGGGAGGGGGGGAGAAAGAATATTGGTTTCTGAACCAAAGTTTGATCTATTATTTTCACCACAACCCAGATTTTTGTACTGAATGAATTATAAATGACTAATGTAACGACACGAATGCATTTATTTGATAAACAGCATTCAAATGAACATATAAAACCACATATGCTTGGACTTTCAGAATGGTGCTGGAAAAGGATCCCTTATGGCCAGATAACCTTACCACTTCTTTTTGATTGGCTCCCCGCCCCAGCCCTAGCCAGTCAGAAAGCTTGACCAGTGAAATCAATGATTGGCTGAGGCTCAGCATGTGATGTGTAAGGGCAAAACAACTGTTGCAGGGGAGAAAGAGGCAATCAACTGCAAACTGTCATAAGTGGCATCTAAACTAGGTCAGGTATTGTAAGTCTGAGGATTCCACATATTTAAAATTGAGATTACAAGAATCAAGTACTTAAAATTTAGGAAGTGCCACAAATAAAGGAGCCCATGTACCTTAATTCGGCATGCCTGTGCATTATACAATTTTTTGTTACTTGATCACAAACTATTTTCCTCCCCAAAGGCAAAGATGGTGGGAAGGAAGAACCTTCAAAATAGAGCAAATTCATAACTACAGCAACTTTCATCTCTATTGCAGATTTAGGAAAACCCAGCTAACCCACATAATACAGGACTCAACATAAACAGCATTCACCAGCTCTTAAATAAGCAAGGACTGTTGCACAGAGGTTTCTAAACTGAATCCTACTGAAGTATTACCGGCGTGGTATGAAATGTAACTAAAGCGTGTCCAGTATAAAGAAAGATTTGTTCATACAAAGTACAGCTTGTCAAGGCTTGTTCTTTTTTTAATTGTTTGCTTATGTTAATTCATCAGTTTGGGGGATTTATACTGCAGTCAGCCAGCCACCAAAACAGATCAGTGAGGTACTTCAAGTACTTGTACAAGCTGCATGTCTAGTCACCAGAATTTTTATGTTCTATGTTCCACAGCTACACAAAGATTTACCGTGTTGAAAGGATGATCTTTGTGGACTGAAACACTTAATGGGTCTTTGTATTTGATCCAAACAACTGAGGTAAGACAAGGAAGAGAATGTACCATGTCTACTAGAACAGAGAAGTACCACTCAAGAGTGTTCCTTTTCTTCAACACAGGACCAACTGATAGAGAAGAGCATGAGTAGCACAGGGCCACGTTTGCTCCAGCAAGCATTCAGTAGTGATGGATGACAGAACAAGGAGCAATGGTCTCACGTTACAGTGGGGGAGGTCTAGGTTGGATATTAGGGAAAACACATTTCCTAGGAAGGTGGTGACACACTGGGCTGGGTTCCTCAGGGAGGTGGTGGAATCTCCATCCCTAGAGGTTAAGTCCTGGCTTGACAAAGTCCTGGTTGATTTAGTTGGGATTG
Source organism: Apalone spinifera (assembly GCA_030068395.1). Lineage (NCBI taxonomy): Eukaryota > Metazoa > Chordata > Testudines > Trionychidae > Apalone > Apalone spinifera. Next base: position 4,687,488 of record JANRFK010003836.1, on the reverse strand, counting down.
GTCCTGCTTTGGACAGGAGTCTGGACTTAGAATCCTAGGGCTGGAAGAGACCTCAGGAGTCATTTCAGAGACCAGCCATACCTCATTCATAAGGATTGGGTCATCTCAATGTGCACAGCTGGAGTTACCTGGGACACTCTACTGGCCCTAGCAGACTGTACTAGCACTCACTAACTTCCCAGGAGGTGCCCCTGGTCCCTTGCTGGGTACCAACAACATAGAAGCAAGTCGCCAAAGGTGCTGTAGGGACAAAGAGGAGGCAGACTCTGGGAGTCAGAGAATCTGATCTTGGGGAATCAGCACAGGTAACAAAAAGAAACCAAGTGACTGAAGATGAGCAGCAGGAGAAAACGGACTGGGAAGAGACTGAAGAATGGCAAAAGATATTGGAAGAGAGTACAGAAGGGGGGGGGGTAGATTCATGGCAATAGAAAAGGCAGAAGACACATCAATAGATTCCAAGAGCAGGAGGGACCAATGGGATCATTTAGTCTGTCTTGTGTAACAGGATCCTGGGATCCTTGTGTACACAGGATCCCCTATAAAGGGGGTAGGAGAGGGAGACAGAACTAGGACAGATGTGGGTATCCAGATGAAGAGATCAAAGATGGGATAACAAGCCCTAATTTATCAGAGGGGTAGCCGTGTTAGTCTGAATCTGCAAAAGCAGCGAGGAGTCCTGTGGCACCTTATAGACTAACCGAAGTGTTGGCGCATAAGCTTTCGTGGGCAAAGACCCACTTCGTCATCTGACAAAGACCCACTACATGCATCTGACAAAGCGGGTCTTTGCCCACGAAAGCTTATGCGCCAACACTTCGGTTAGTCTATAAGGTGCCACAAGCCTAATTTACTTATGCTAGAAGGAATCTGGCAGTCACTGTTACCTGACATTTGACACCATGCAGCCTATGGACTCTTAATAGCTTTGTATTCTCTGTTCATATAGCAGATGTCTTGCCAAGCAATAAATCTGATGGGATTACTGATTCGGTTTCATCTGGTTCCCTCTTTCAGGGCTGGTCAGGATGCCTTTCAGCATCAAAATGAAAAGGCCCAAAAGTATCAGGAGAAGGTAGGAGTAATAGCAGTCATGCTGGTCCAGTCCCTGTGTTCCTTTCCCTATTTAAAGAGCATCAGCTAGGATAGAAAGTATCCAAAAACACATCTGATTTCTACCATAAACATTATTTTCTCATTTCCAGAGCTTCTCAGTTTGTCATCATGCCAACCTGTCACTGGCATGAGACTGAGAGACCCTTAAAACTGTTCTTATTTCAACAATCCAGTTCATACTCGATTTGACTCTAAGTTTTACTGACTTGAACAACTGAATAGGCTGTGTTAACTTGTTCAGTATAACAAGATGTAAGTACAACTGTCTGTACAACCAGCTTCTGGGAATTCACACAAGAGCAATATTAGATCCATCAGCCATCTCAAAAATTCAATGAGATGTTCTCAAAAACTAAAGCTATTACCAGAATAACCAAAATGTTGCAAAGAAATAAAGGGCAGCAGTGGATACAATTCCCACTTCTACATACAACTTCTCTCTTCTGCTTACAATAAATATTGACAACGTGTTCAGGACGTTTCAAGGCTACATAATACAATTAGCACAGCTTTCTCCTTAGCTCCTTTTTCCGTTCCAATATTAAAAGGGCAGGCAGTAATGGTCCATATGGACTTTTCTAGAGAAGAGAGACAAAACTAGTTATATTCATAGTGTCAGATTCTATTGTTGTATTTTGGAGTCCATACCAAACATTAATCTGTGCATGGATGTTTTCTCCTCAACTCCTATTAGTGACTCATCTTTTTAGCAATTTCAAGTAGCTTAGATTTAACATTTCTGTTTAGCAGGTGCTTTTAAAGACATCTCATCAAATGATAAGATCTACGGTTATATATTTCCTCATTTTTTTAAAGGCTTCAAGATCTTGTTTAAATCTCAGAATTGCAGCATGGTGCAGGCACATAAGCAGAAAGTTAAACTGACTTGTCCATGTGAAATCAGTATAAATGAGAAATGTAAATTAGAAGCATTAAAATATTTAAACAAACAATGGCAAAGAACATTTTAATATATAATTAACCTAAAGTACTTTTCTCTTTGCCCTTTTGGTTTATGAGCCTCTTGTCCTCTGACTACTGTGGTATCCATTTTGTGTACTTTCATCTAATTCCCCTAACCTCTCTTCTGAGGCATCATTTTCATTACCTTCATACGCCCTCTCCCCATTCTTACATATCCTCTATAAATGGTGCTTGAAATTGCCCATCATATTCCAGATGGGGCCTCAGCAATCTTTTTTACTGTGCCATAATGATCTCTTCTGAATCATGGGCTCTCCTCTCTCCGTCTGTGCTCCACTTGCTTTCTGAACTGAGCTCTTCTTGTGGTCAGCCCCCATGGCAACATCTTCCTTCTACTTTGATGAGGTAACGAATCATCTCCTTTGTAACAAACCCTGGTATTAGAATGTTACTGCACAGTCTGATTAGCTATAATCGCACACTAGGGATGTTAAATATCGATTAACTAGCTAATCAAGTAGTCAATGGAATTTCCATCGACTATTCGATTAGTAGATAAGGACTAGTGCGCCTTTGAAACATACCAAGAGCCCAGTTGGGGATCTTGTACATTTCAAAGCTGGAACGCTGCGTGCAGTCTGGGGCCAGCAAGAAGTCCCCTGCTGACTCCATGTTCCATGAGGCACTTCCGCTTTGAAATGTCAGAGCCCCAGGAACTCTGACATCTATGCCAAGCTCACTAGGGGCATGCAAGACCAGGACTATGACAGGGACATACAGCAGTGCCATAAATATCAAGCTGTGGCAGGCATACCAGAAGGCAAGGGAGGCAAACTGTCAGAGAAGCTGTTCTACAAGGAGCTGCATGCCCTCCGACAGCAACTTACCTCCACCGCCCAGAGCTCCATGGACATGTTAGGGGTGAGTCAATAGCCAAGAGAGGAACTCCCAAGGATGCTGTGCTGGATGAGCAAGTGGAGGAGGATGGGGACTGGCAACAAGGTGATCCAGTGGCGAACAGGAGCAGCTAACAGGGAGTTTGGAGAGGGAGTTCTCCAGATAAAAGAGTAAAAACAGGACCCTTGTGGTAAGTGGCTGTCTGGAGTGTGTGTGGGAGAGTTATTCGCTGTCTGTCTGAAGGAGCTTCTAAAACATTTGAAATCTAGACGCCTCTGTTCATTGGCTGAGCCTCAGTCAGGGGGAGGGGCTACCAGAGCTATATAAGCTTGTGACTCAACGACCAGGGAGCTTGTGAACAGGAGCAGCTAACGGAGTTTGGAGGGGGAGGTTAGAGGCCACTAGTGACTTCTGACCTTCTTTAAAACAAACTCTTATAATCATCTCTATTCCAGAGGTTTAAAAAGAATCCCAGTTTATACTTAAACTTATTCATTAGAAAAATGGAGACAAGCCCAGCAGCAGAGTGGGGGCTATCCTGTTCATTGCGTCGAGTGTCACATGTATGATTACCTGCCCTGTGGGTGGATGGGTGGCATGTGTGTGCACCCGCTGCAAGGAGCTCCTGACCCTCAGAGACCGAGTTTGGGCTTTGGAGGCCAGGGTGGCTGAACTGCAGGAGCTAAGGGAGGTAGAAAGATATGTTGATTAGACTTTCCAGGACACTGTAGTACTGTCTCACCTCCAGTCTGAGAGCCCCAGTGCTCTTAAGGAGGATGAAAGTCTCAAGGGAGCAGAGCACTCAATGGGAGCAGAGGGAAACCATCCCATAGTTGGGACCCTCCTTCCAGAGGATGTTGCAGTATCCTCTCACACTGAGAATACCTCTGAGGGGGAGGGAACACCAGTTAGGAAGAGACAGGTATTAGTAGTGGGTGATTCGACCGTTAGAAACATACATAGTTGGGTTTGTGATGACCGGGAGAACCGTATGGTCACTTGCCTGCCTGGTGCGAAGGTGGCGGATCTCTCGAGACATCTAGATAGACTTATGTGTAGTGCTTGGGAGGAGCCGGTGGTCGTGGTACATGTAGGTACCAATGACATAGGGAAGGGTAGGAGAGATGTCCTGGAGGCCAAATTTAGGCTGCTAAGAGAGACTGAAATCCAGGACCTCTATGGTGGCATTCTCGGAAATGCTTCCAGTTCCACACGCAGGGCCAGGTAGGCAGGCAGAGCTTCAGAGTCTCAATGCGTGGATGAGACGATGGTGTAGAGAAGAGGGGTTTGGATTTATTAGGAACGGGGGACACTTTTAGGAGAGGGGGAGCCTATACAGGTAGGATGGGCTCCACCTAAACCAGGGCGGAACCAGACTGCTGGCACTAAACATTAAAAAGGCCGTAGAGCAGTTCTTAAACTAAGAGATGGGGAAAAGCAGATTGGTGCGGAGATGCACGTAATTCGGAGGGAGACTTCTCAGAGGAGAATCCATTGACAGAGATTCTCTAAGCTGTAGTCAGAAAGAGAGGAGGGAAGAGGGCAAACCATGGGCCAGAGCAGACAAACAACCGCATACAAAGGAATCCAATGCATCAGGGAAGGGCAGACAAATAAGCAGTGGCAAATTTTTAAAGTGCTTCTACACAAATGCTAGGAGTCTGACTAATAAGATGGGTGAACTAGAGTACCTCATATTAAAGGAGGAGGTTGACATAATAGGCATCACTGACACCTGGTAGAATGAGGAAAATCTGTGGGTCACAATCATACCGGGATATAAAATATATCGAAGGATAGAGCAGGCCGAGTAGCACTGTATGTGAAAGATAATGTAGAATCAAATGAAATAAAAATGTTAAATGAATCAACATGTTCAATAGAATCGCTATGGATAGTAATTCCATGCTGCAATAATAAGAAATTAGCAGTAGGGATATATTACCCACCACCTGACCAGGACAGCAATACTGACATTGAAATGCTGAGGGAGATTAGAGAGGCTACCAAAATAAAGAACTCTATAATAATGGGGGATTTTAATTATCCCCATATTGACTGGATACATGTCACCTCAGGAAGAGAAGCAGAGAACATTTCTCAATGGCTTAAATGACTGTTACTTGGAGCCGCTGGTGCAGGAACCCACAAGGGGAGAGGCAATTCTCGAGTTAGTCCTGAGTAGAGCGCAGGATCAGGTCCAGGAGATAACCGTTACAGGACCG
>JANRFK010003836.1:4668755-4681063 GCA_030068395.1 Apalone spinifera | reverse complement strand
ACCCCCTCTGGGGCACCTGGTGCTGGCCACTGTCGGCAGACAGGATACAGGGCTTGATGGACCTTTGGTCTGACCCAGTACAGTCGTTCTTATGACAAGCCAGGACCGTTTGACTGCTGCAAACTCTTGCCACTCCCAACAGTCCAGCTGTGCTGACCCTGATGCAAGGGAGGGAACCTCTGGTAAGTTTATAATGCTGCTTCTATACTGCAGGGACACATCTGTCCATGTACTTCTTTTGTAATCCCGCTAGCAGAGGTAGTGAAATAACCAACACAGATACAGCTGCTATCGGCGCCTTCTCCTGTACAGCTAGACGGGGTCCCCTGTGCAACAGCTGGTCTATGCACACCGGGATGTCCCATGAACCCTCCCACTCAGCTCTCTAGGAAACCTTCCTCAAGATAATCTGCAATTCTCTGACAAAGGCTTTTCTGGAGCGCTGCCTTGTTTCTTCCTCTGCGATAGGACACTGACACACCATGCAGCAATTACTTCCACCGACCGCTGCAGCACAAAGACCTGATCTGCAGCCACACACATGCAGGAGCTGCTTCCATTCAGCCTCGGTCATCCTCAGGAGTGAAATATCGACTACAATCACCATCTATCTAAGACTGTGCCAGGATGTAGTAGGGATATGACCAGGTAACTGGTTACCCAGTAAGCATCACCCTTAATGGTGTTGTAAGGTGATGCTTATTGGATAATGGTTAACAGCCAGGAGCAGCCCTCCCACAGGGCTACCAGCTCCCAGTCCACATGGGTTGGGAGTCAGCAGCCTCCCATGGGGCCAGAAGCATCATTTAACCCATTAACTAATTACACGGGATTTGACATCTGTAGTATTCAGAAAAATAGCCCTCTCCACTCTGGCTTCATTCGTAAACATATATGTCCCAAATGTTTCCATCTTTTCCGGATAGCTTCAGAAATGAGGAGTTAACTGATCAATCTCAGGATGGATCATGAATTCATTCCATTCAATACCTAGTATTTGTCTAAGGCATCAGCTTTCACGGGCATTTAGAGTCTGTAGCTTCGGTGGATTTCCAGTTTCCACATGCATCCAAAAGGAGGGAATTAAAATGATGAGCCTTCAGCTCAAATGTTGATTTTAAATTGTGGATTTTCAATAGCCAAATCTTGTTTAAGCTGGTGAGTACAGTGACTGCCTTGCCAATTTGTGAGGCTTCCTTGTAGACATCCCCATTCATTTGCATGTTACTGCCAAGGTACGTACATTGACTCACTTGTATTCCTTTGCCTTTTTAAGAAAGGCTCAAGTTGGTAGTTGCTGGGATGGATCTTTCACAGCGATTAGCCCTGATTTTTTTTTGGGGGGGGGGGGGGGGGGGGCAATTCAGGACAGTTTCAGCCTTGCATGACGGCTGAGCTGTCATTTAGAAGAGCTACATCATTTGCAAGACCTAATCTAATATACTGAACCACTTGCTCAAGCCTACATTTACTCCAGTGTTCACGTTGCACCTTAATATAAAGCTGTGATTATTTTTGCTGGCATACCAACAATACTTCAGGATGTTCCAGAATGAATTGTGACGGAGGCTTTCAAGTGCTTTTTTTAAGTTCTGAGATTTATGGTGAGTAATTCTTGCCATTCAGTGCTCTCAGTAATTCTTAGGATGAAAATCTGGTTGACAATGTCTTCTAGTTTGAAATCCATCCCGCTCTTTATCTTTGCCTCAACTACTTCCTTTATTCTGCTTATGAAGTGGGCCAGACTCCCCAGCTGCAGTCTGGAAGCTGTCAGAACCACTGTGCCCACTGACAGTTCCGCTGTGTTGACTGTTCCCACTCTGCTCTGCTGATGATACACAGCCCAGCCAGGGACTCTGGGGACTTATCATACACCACCAGGTAGAGAGACACCTCCAATGGAGTCATCCAAGTGCTCTACTTAAGTCACCCTTAGATCAACAATGGAAGGGCCAGACAATTTCCCAGCTCCCCAGCTTTGCACCCTTACTCGAGTATAAACCCAGAATTCTACCTTCTCACCCTGCACAAGAATCTGTACAATGCACGCTCATTTAGTTTGCTTCCCCCTCAGTGTGACAGTTATGTAACAAGCCATTGCTTGCTGAGCTGAAATCTTCCGAAGCACTTCACTCCAACACACACTAGTTAAGACAAACCATAAAACAAGTTTAACAACTGCTAAGAGATTTTAAGTGATTAAAAGTGACAGCAAACAGATCAGGGCAGACTACGTAGGAAATTAAAGAAAAATGCAAACTAAGCCTGCTATACTAGATAGATTGCTGATTGAAATCCTCTCACCCTGACTGATGATACTAACAGTCCATCAAGTTTCCATACCCAGGCTAGAAATCCATTTAGCCTGGGACCAAAACTTTCCACATTCAGTCTTTGTTCATTCGGTGTTTCCAGATGTTCTCTTGTGTAAGGAGTGAAGGCAAGAGAAGTCATTCCCCATCTTTTATAGTCTCTACATCTGGCAGGACCCACTTGGTTTCAAGCCAGGTTGCCTGCCCTGTTTGTGGTAAAAGATACCAAAATGGATTGTAGCATCTTGTGGTCTGGTCACAGTACCTATTCTTCACAGGCTGGTTGAAAAGCTCCCAGCTGAGGACAAATCTTTCCCATAGTCTATTGTCTTTGGCAATGGGCTATTGGCACAGTCTAGCTTCTTCACTGTTGTATCTGAAAGAACAGTGGGGGGGGGGGGGTTGCAACTTCACAGTATCTTTCAGTAACACATTTTATTTTTTATATTTATATTCAATACACACACACACACACACACTTAGTAACTTAAAATACAATGAAAGCACATACCAATGTGATATTAACGTTTAGCAGATCAAGACATTTGGAATGATACCTCAAGCCATACTCTGTACAAAACGTATCATAATTATATGACCATGCTGAACACGTGGGTGTCAGGAGTTGCATTGAGGCACAGAGTATCACCAACTTTACCCATCGCTAAAAGTAGAGGAACATGTGTTGCAATCAGGTCATTTCACTTTGGTATTTGATTATAATCCCTTTCCCAAAGTCAGGAGGCTTTTCCTGGTCCCATACTTGAAGAGTTCAGCAATTTTATCAGTTGTCTCACAGCAAACTTGCAGTGTTTCCCCAGTGACCAGGTCTTCGCCTACAGCTTTCTTGCAGTTTAACTTTCATGCCTCTTTCATTCACAGAAGCATGCGAGCAGTTTTTGTATTTTCTTGACACTTCACTGCAGCCCAAACTGCATAAAGAAGAGTTAATTTAGAAGAATTCAAATCGATTTCAGGTAACGAGGATGGCGCCTGTATCTCACCAGGAAATAAGTAGTACACTGAATCCTGAGCAGCATGGAAGCCATTTGGGATTACATGTTGAAGATGTAGAGAAAACAGAACAGAAATCAGAGAGGGAAGAGCACTTTTGTACTTGCCACTAGCAAAACCCCAAATGATTTGGATTAAATCTCAAGCAGAGAGAAGAACCCACTCATCTAATAGTTTTGATAACCCGTAGGAGTGGCATTTCTTATTTCTGATTACTTGTACATTCTTCTGCCGTTATAACTGGGCTCTGCTAAGTAATACACTTCATTTTGCATGTGAAAATGCAGTTTGTTTTCATTATGAGAAGTTACTGGAAAGTGTTTACATAATTATTCATAAAACTAAATTATGATTCTAGCCATACAATTCAAGGTTCTTTTCACAGTTTAAATTACAATTCAGAGATGAGCAAAATGCTCCAAGTGCTTGTCTTTCAAAATGTGCTCAGAAAGCAGCGAGAAGCTCATCTGTTTCGAAACCCAACTCAAGCTAAGTGTTCTTGAGAGCCCTTTGAGCAGGTCTGACAGGCGCAATGTGCTGTGTTCCCTAGACACTTATGCAGCCACACAGGAGATTCACATGCTGCTCAGCTATTTAGCAGAGTGCCCGCCGCTGCCAACATGTCAGTTACCTCTCCGCCAATATTGCTCTGTCCTGCAGTTGTTCCCTCCTATAGCTGTGCAGTGTAAGGGGGAAGGGAGTCCTGATGCCAGGGGATCCCTCAGCCTCTGTACTCCAACTCCACAGAGCAGGGGAGAACAGGGTGGGGGTGTGGCACACAGCCTGGCTCAGGACTACTTGGAGCTGCTGCAGTCAGGATGGTGAGTGACTGCCTGTCTTCCTTAAAGAGACAGTGCACTGTCTGAGACTTCCAGCAGCCAGCTCTGTCTGTGGCGCGCGCACACACACACACACACACACACCCTCCATTCCATGTACCCCGTCTTCTCAGAGCACAGGAGGGGGAGGGGGCCTGGCTCAGGAAGACTTTTACTATGGCCTGAGGTCTACACTAAAGGGTGAGTCCCTTAAAGGGACAGTGCCCTGTTTAACCCAAGATTTTCTCAGTCTTTCACCCCCATGTACCCCATCTCTGCAGGATGGGTGAGGGCAGACAACAGGGCTCAGGTACACAGCAGGAGAGTTTCAAGTGTCTTAGAGACAGAGTATGGGGTTTCTCAGAAACTTAACCAGCAGCAGCCAGCACACTGTTTCTCTCGCTCACACCCACACCCTGTCCCTGTGTCACATACAGTGTCACCTACCCACCCCCACACACACTCACATACAGAGTCTCTCTCACTCTACTCCCAACACATACCAAGTAGTAACAAGCAACAGTACAAGTATTTCCTGCAATGCACAGATATTCTCTAATTGTATCCTTTCAAAGTGTGTTATTTTAGGGTTTTGACTGGCCTGTGCATTTCAGAGTTTTTATTTCTCTTGCACTTGAAATTTAGTTTTGAGTAGTGAGTTCTAACATGCTTAGCCTGCCCTGGAGTAATTATCCCTTTGGTAACTTTTTTAAAATACCTATTAAATCCGGGGTTTTTGTTTCTACTGGGGATGCACAACAGGAATGGTGTCAGTGCACATAACATATGCCATACGTGGATGGAAAAAAAGCTACAGGGAACACTGATGTACCCAGGTCTTCCTTAGTTCCACTTACACTTTTTCTCTGAAGTCTATTTCAATCCTAGGTCTTATGTCACCAGCTTGAAATCCACCAATGATGAAACCGATTCAGTGCCATTTCAAAATCCATAGTTGTGTGTTTAGTGGCCTACAGACTGTGACGGCGCGTTTGGGTTTTCTCGTCTCCTGTACCCCCATAATGGCATGAACAGATTCCACCAGCCAGTAGAATAGAGGGAGTTTATTGCTTCTCCAGGATACAGCACAGCATAGATGCAATCCAATTACAGGGCCAGGCCCAGGATGCCTCAGCCCCCCTTGAGATGGGGTGGAGGGACTGGGCCCTCAAATCCCAGCCCCTGGCTCGGTTGCTTCCTCCATGATACCCAGTCAGAAACTCCCTCCTTCACTTCCAGCCCTGCCCCCAGCTAGGGCAGCATTCCACCTTCCTGTGTGTCTCTCCCTGGAGGGTAGCTGGTCAGACAGGTTAGGAAGCCCCTTTTGCATAATGACATCCTCTGCCCTGCTGGGCCATGCTGCAGATAGCAGCCAGTGGAGGTCACTCACAGCCCAGGTACCCCCACTACGTGTCACAGACTCCAACAAGTTGGATATTTCAACTCAGTGAGAGGAGAGAATGAGTCCGAGAACATGATCACAATCAACACCCTTTTTGCACGTTTCAGCAAATAAATCAAAGACCAAATAGGTCCAGATACTGAAATATATTATATCATTTCAGTGGGTATAAAATGCAGTTAAGATTTTATGTTAAAGTGTATTTTCTCTGTCATTTTCTCACTTCTGGACAATGTCAGCTTCCATATAAAGTAACTGCTTAGAGGGAAGCCCAAAACATCAATACGAGGGTACTCACTGAGATACTCATATGACTGAAGAGTTTTAGCTAAGTTGATTACTGAGTGACTTATTCATCCTCTCTCTCATACATAGGGGGCAGGTACATGATTGGAAGAAAGGAACCAAATCAAAGAATATAACTTTGCATATAAATTCCTTTACATGTAGATTCAGACTCATTTGCTTTGCATTTTGCCTTTTCCTTCTTGCATCACTTGTAACTTCCCTCACAAGCAGTGGTTCTCAACTGTTTCAGTCCATGGACCACCAGGCCAATCAAAACATTTTCATGGACCACCTCCTTTTTGAGACATGATAAAAAAAGAGTAGACCACAAACATTTTGGGTTGAAATTTATTTACAGATCACACGCCGTGTTACTTTGGACATTGTTCCTGTGGACCACCAAAAAAGTCACCATGGACCACCAGTTGAGAACCACAGAGAGGGCGTGAAAATTTGAGGTGGTATTTTTACACTTACACCCAACTATATGATAGTTAACAGTGCAGACCAAAACCAATGGATAACTGGAGCATAGTTATTTGAGTAACTGGGGAGGCTTCTTCCTCACTAACTGTATAACTTCCCTGCATTCAGAATCGAGAGAATTGCATTTCCTTGCAATAAAATAGCCAATAATGTAGATTTGCTGCAGAAGCAATTGCCTCATTAGTACAGCTGGACTCTTCTAAACATCAAACTCTCCTCTGGATTATTCTTTTGCTCAACTTCCTTGAGCCCTGAAACAAATTTTAAAATAGCCAAGGTACAAGTTCCTGCATCAGTGCTTACAATGTACTGTATACACCAACTCCACAAGAACTAAAAGGCGTCATGAATGCAACTGCACATACAATTATACTGTACTCCTACAGGTATGAAACATGAGCCTCTCTAGGACAAGCCAGCCCTTTTAGATTAAAAACCTGTCAATTGCAGCACAGATTTATGAACTTTGCCAGAAAAATATTCTTCATGGTGTTGGCTGCAAAACAGTAAAGCAAAATAAGAACACTCCATTTAAATGATCCAGATTTTATTGAAAATTAACTCTTCAAATGGGGGCTCCAAGAAAGTAAGTGAAATTTCACTTCATAGAACAATGGAGAGGTTACTGAAAGTGTGACTGAAGAGAATGAAACGAAACAGTTCGTTCGGCTATATGGTTACAGCCACAACACACTTTGGCAAACGGTACGTCACACGACCCAGTTTTACTAGATATTATTATTCAATCATTTAACTGCTGCTTTTACAAATGTACTCACTGAAAGATGACTGCCTTACCTCCAAATTTAAAATCTAGCCCTTTGCACTGCATCAATGTATCTGCCATGATTCAGAGGGAAAGCTTTTGGGAGTGAGAGGCAGGCATTGGAGATTTTTCAGCTTTGCAGAAGGCTGAATTTGCCTTGGATGAGATCAGCCTCCCACTAAGCCAGTCTCTGAATTGCAGTGTGCAAGGAAAGCCAGTGTTTACTGCAACAGCAATCAGAACCCACTAATCATAGAACAGTAGGACAGCCACAAGAACCACTTAAAATATGAAATCATGACACCGTTAAATTACAATGAAAAGGAAAATGTCCTAATCATACAAAGCATTCAAATCCTAATGGCCTTGGTTTTAAATTGATGTGCAGCCATTTGAGATTAGCTTCCTTTGGTTAAATTGGGTTGTGTTAAAGTTCTGGATGTTAAGAAAAAGCTGAACTGCATATGCTCAAGAAGCCCCTGTGAGCAAAGGAATTGTATATTAAAAGCTATATATTATAAAGTAGGTAAAGCATTAGTCCTTAAGAGGCTAACAGGTCAGTTTCAGGATATTAAAACAGAGCTGGTTTTCAAATGACTAACAATGCCGTCTGTTTCATTCTTGTAAATCAAATACACTTGAGCCAAGTTTCAAACTCTCCTCAAGCTTATATTTGCTCAGTCCATCCCAATTTTACTTTTACAACACAAAGAGGAAAAGCCTTGAAGCTATTTAATGTCACTCTTCCCTAAAGAACATAAGTCAAGAAAATGAAGAAATTACTTTCATCAGGAGAAGCCAAATTGCTTATTGCACTTTCAAAGAACTACAGCATCAGCTATTGAAAATATTGTCATAGCATCCTGCTGTACATTTCTAAGGGAATTCAAGAGGTCATCTAGTTCAGCACTCCACTGACCTAGACCACCTCACTCTCAAAGAGGTTTGTCCAAACTGTTCTTGGAAACTGTCAGTGACAAAGTCCACAACCTTCCTTTGAAGCCTATTTTAGTTATTAATTAGCCTTACAATCAGAAAGATTTCCTTAATAGCTAAACTAAATTGCCCTTACTACAGTTTTTCGCCTTCCTCTGTAGCATGGGGTACAGGTCACAGCTGGAGGATTCTCTGCATCTTGGGGTCTTTAAACTATTTGAAGGCTTCAATATCTGAGATATAGGTGAGAGGATTATTCTAGGAGAGGGTGGGTGAGATTCTGTGGCCTGCATTGTGCAGGGGGTCAGACTAGATGATCATAATGGTCCCTTCTGACCTTAAAGTCTATGAGTCTACACCCATGATTTCTTGTCTTTCCTTCGTGCACATAAAGAGGAGGGTGTTCTTCATAATAGTCTAACATCTGAAGACTTATCAGATTCCCCCATCAGATCCCCCTTCAGTCTTTTCACAAGACTAAATATATCCAGTTTTGTTTAACTTTTCTTCATAGCTCAGGTTTTTCTACCACTTACCATTTTTGAGACTCTCCTCTGACTCTCCAATTTGTCCATATATTTCTTCATGTGCAGCACCCAGAACCAGAGAGTTGACGGGTTTGAGGCCTTACCAGCGCTGAGTAGAGTGGGCCAGTTACCTCCAAAGTCTTACATACAACACTTACATTAATATCCCCAGAATGACAAAAGCCTTTTTCACAACTGCATTACACTGACTCATTTAATTAGTGATGCAATGAATCACCCAGAAAGTGTTCAGCACCACTAACACTTGGCTAGTTATTGCCTATTGGGGTCAGTTTGATTTTTAATTCCTTAGTACTTTGCACCTGTCTTTATTCAGTTCCTTCTTGAATTCAGATCAATTCTCCAATCCGTCAAACTCATTTTGAATTCTAATCCTACCCTCCAAAGTGTGGGGGCCCTTTCTGATTTTCCTTGTGGCTCATGGGTTAACCTTCACAGTACACGCAAGACCACTGGCCCTGCTGCCTCTATCAGAGGCTGCGGGGTAGGGGAGAGCTGGCTCCCCACAAACATTGGCTCCTGGGGAGCCACCTGTCCCCTCCCCCCCATGCTGTTTCCTCTCTATCCAAGGCAGCAGTGCAGGGGGGAGCTGCTATGCACTAGGAGTCAGCTTTTAAGCTTGCTCTGGACACCTACCACCAGCTCCCACGGAGCTGCATCCCTCCACTGTCACCCAGGTGCTTATGGGGAGGGGCAGGTGGTTCCATGGGAGCTGGCTCCCAGCGAGCACCAACTCCTGCCTGCCCCCCACCGCTACTTCTGATACAGAAGCAGCAGCACAGGGGGAGGGCAGGCAGCTCAGTAGGAGCTGGGGCTCGCGGGGAGCCAACTTACAAGCTGGCTCCACACGCGCACAGCAGTTACGTGTTTACAGAACACGCTTTTTAACATCCTTAGTCCCGGCCCTGCAGCAGAGCCAGAGCATGCCACCACAGCCCCTCAGGGTGTGTTGCCACCACAGCAGTGCCACTTTTGTCACCTTGCGTGGCCCCGGTAATTTCCCCCCCCCATCCTCCCAAGCCCCTGCCCTGCATCTCCCACATCTGCACCTCCGCTCCGTACCTGAGGCCCGCCACCCCCTCCCCCGCACACCCAACACTCCCAGCCCCCTTCTCCCATTCCCCTGCTCCATGCAATCATGAAAATAAAGCATGTACATTTCCCTTTTAATTTACAAAAACAAACCCCAAACATTACTACAATTAAGGACCCGAGCATTATTGGGTACATCAGCTAGTAAGACTTTAAACAAATGGAATCCTTAGCAACTGGTATACAGTGCAGTGACTATCCCTTATTCAATACATAGCTTTGTTTATGAACAACAATTATTGTGGGCTTGTGTGGGTTAGGAAGAGGTAGCTTGTGAGGGCAACACAGGAGGAAAGCAAAGAGAAGGAAGACTAGAAGGGGGATAGTTAGGCAGCCAAGGAGGAGGAAAAATCTGGGATCAATTATAACAGGGGTGGGGAACCTAAGGCCCGGGGGCCGGATGCAGCCCTCTGCTTGTCTGGATCTGGCCCCCATGGCTTGGGGCTCCCCCCAGCATTGGGGAGCCTGTGCTAGTATTCCAGCCCCCCTCCCGGCTGCCCCTCGCAGGGCTGGAGCACACAAAATCTACTCCCCTGGCCCTGCCATGGCTCTGGTGTGTGAGGGGAATATGGGGAGTGTCTTTTTCCTTCTCTGCCGAAGGCCATGTCAGAGATGGCTTTTTTTTTTTCATTTGCTTTTCATCTGTGTGTGGCCCCCGACCCAAAAAAGGTTCCCACCCCTGCATTATAGCCAGAAGAGGAGAGGCGAGTGGCAGAAAGATCACACTGAGCAAGACGGCCACAGGATGCGTCACATGGTGTAAAATGAAATGAAGGCAAAACCATCCTGACTCAATTCTGCTGCGCTCAGAAGGCAGCAGGGGCTTGAATACAGCTGCAGAGTGGTGTGACTACCCAATGGACTCGGGGTGCCAGGATAACAGATTTCATCTTGGGGAACAGAAGAAAGCAGCCCCAACCCTTTCCTCTTGTCCACAGCTGCCGGCCGACGACATATGCTCTATTGCCAGTCAGGAACACTGGCTAGCACTCAGCCCTCCCAGGATGCTGCTGTACTAAAAGCAGATCAGGTTTGACAGGCTGAGAAATCAAGGCAAACAGGGCTGGTCCCACCATTCGTCTCAATTGTCTGGCTGGCAGCAGAAGCGGGCTCCCCAATGGTCACAACTGCTGGCTCCTGCTGCTGGAAGCCTTGCAGGAGAGGGAATAAGAGCAGAAGCTGGCCCTGCCGCGTGCACCGCTGCTGGCTCCTGCTGCCAGTGCACCCTGGATCCCCCCATGCGCAGCATACACATACACCGAGGACCAGAAGCTGGCTCAGGCTGCCGCCCCCCCCCCCGCACGATTTAACCAGTTAACTGGGATTTCACATCCCTAGTGGCAGCACAGTAAAACTCTAGCTTTCATCTAAATTAAGTTCTTTTTCTGAACAATACAAGCACTTAACTGCTGGGAACCAAGTCTCTGCCAAGGCCCTATTTCTTTAAGTCCTACGTCAAGCAGATTAGTTATAAAAATAGATCTCTAACAGAAATAAACTTGTTTTCACTGCACATGCATCAAGCAGAAACAGTCTGGCACTAGATATATGTTTAAACACTATCTTAAGACATCAAACAGAAGCCTGTAAATGACTGGCAATACACCTTACTGTGCAAATTCCACAAGTTAAGGTCAAAAGATTGAATAAAGCTTTAAGAATTAGCGAGTGGGAAGAAGCCCAGGGTATTCTTGAACATCTAAGAGTTCCATTAGCTACTCTGCTAAAAGAAAATATTGAGCTTGTTCTAATGGAATGGAGTTTGCACTCCTTTGCAACTATTGGTCACCAATATGAAGTCAACATTTGCTAACACATTCAAAGTCAAATCAACTCAAAGACAGCAGCATAGGGCGGAGTGGGAGACAGCTCCATGGGAGCACCAGCTCCCGCCTCTCTACTTTCCCTGCGCTGCTGCCTCTGATATGGAGCAGCAGGGCTGAGGGGGTGGTTGAGTGTAACTGAGGGTTAACCGATTAGCCCAAGCTCATTGGTTAACCACGTACACGGATACACGTTACCACCCCTAGACTAAATAATACTTAATCCTATTTAGAGTGCAGTGGACTGGACTAGACTAGAAGATAGATTCATATTCCCTTTTTCATTAGTTGTGGGGAACGAATTATGTCTCCAAGTGGAAACAGCTTAATGCAGCGTTTCCCAAATTATGGGCCGCGGCCCGCTACTGGGCTGTGGGGGGAAAAAAAATACCAGGTCTCAGCATGCCTGGTGGCTGCTGGCTGGGCCGGCCTTAGGCCGATTCGGGCCCTGCACCCCTGAACCTGGAAGTGGTGGCGAGTTACAGAGCTGGGGAAATATGTGGAGCTGGGTCTCTCCCCCGGTTCTGCCTGGAGCGGGCCCGGGGACCCCCCTATATCCCCTCCCCGCACTGGCCTCCCATCCTGCCCCCAGAGCATCCCCGCTGTGCGCGGCTCCTCCTCACCGCCTGCTGCTGCCCATGGGCAGCGTTGCACGTGGGCGGGGAGGACGCCTGGGCCTGGGATTTTAAAACTCTTCGGAGGCACGTGGCGAGGCCACGCAGGGTCTGGGTTCGGCCTTCGGGGCCTGAGCGCGGCCTCTGGCCCCGCAATGTGGAAGGCAGAAGGTAGGGAACAGGCTTGGATGGCGGCGGGGGCTTGGGTG
>JANRFK010003836.1:4591681-4668655 GCA_030068395.1 Apalone spinifera | reverse complement strand
ACTGGGGGTTTTGGGAGGACCAGAAACAACTTATTTGAATATTCATCATTTGATGAATGAATATGCAAGTGAACATTACCAGTCCTCCAAAAGTTCGTGAATGGATTTACTGGTCCCCATGTCAAAAAGTCTGGGAACCCCTGTCTTAATGGAATATGACAGAACACCTGGCATTCAGCATGCATGCATTGGCTTTTTAATTTTAAATACCCTGGAACTTCCTTCTCTACAGCTCATTCTGCTGGAGAGATGAAGAACAATTAATTTATCCCTCACTCCCATCTTCCTTACTCAGTGCTGTTCAGATGCTCTACTGATAGAATCTGAAAGGACAACTTTTCTTAAATTTCCCAAGGAGCTCTGTTCCCTCTCCATTCTTTGTGGCCCGCAGTAGCAGTGTAAAACTGTTTCCTGTGGACAGTCTCCTCAAAACTCAACTCAGCTTGGCAGGAATTTTATTGTGAGAAACTCATTTTAGAAAGTATTTATAATCGTTATGTTCCTGACTACTAAGCTTCGTGCTCAGTTCTGCAATCTGCCCAGAGCAGCTGCTTGGGAGAGGTCTTGTTATTTGTCCATGCAATTAACTCCTAAATATAATCAACTTACTGAATGTAGTAAATAGAGTCTACCTACTTTCCCTTCTGCTCGACTGTGCATTTTGTTTGCCAACTTATAGCAAATGATACTGAAATTATCCTGGGAGCGGGGAAGAGAGGCTCAGCAAGACTCAGTACCTAGGGCTGAGACCGACATTCCACACACCAGCATCTGTGCTCTGAAAGCCGACTCTGCTCCCAGACAGCTCTGACTGGTTGGAGGAGGGGTGAGAAAAGGACAAAGCAGGGGCGTGGCTGGCCTCTCTCCTCCTCCCCAGCCCCAGAGCAGGAATAATATTCTGGCCTAACTTCCTGCTCTCCTCATACTGGAGAAGGAAACATATGGTCTGCTCCAGCACAGACGCAACAATGGCAGCTGCAGGGATATCCCACGTTGAGTATGAGCTGTGGGTAGGGGAACAAGCCCAAGGAGGAACCTGATCTTGGGACAACCCAGTGAGCTTGTATCATACCTAGAGCCCAAAATCGAGGATTCGCTTCACCAGTGACTGATTCTGGGGGACACTAGCCCCGTTCACTGATGAGCCCACTGCTGCTGATACAGATGCTAAGTGATTTCTGAGTGAACGCTGAAGATGTGAAAAGGTTCTACACCCCAAGGCCAGGGTGGGACTTAGGAGCCCTTGCGAGTGACATCACAAATTGGACTTGGGAGGGTTAATTTGGACTCGTGCTACTGAGTGAGAAACGTAAAACCCCGTTTTCCTCTTTCAGAGGCAGCTTTTCTGACAGGCCACTCCTCATAAGATCAATGTTGATGGAAAAGTCAATAAGGTTAGTTTGCAGAGGGCGTAAAACACAAATGAGCCCAACTGCCTGTGGCAACCACACCTCAGACTCTGTCCTTTTAAAAAAGAGCAGAAGCAGCAGCTCCTTGTCTAGGAGGCTGGGTGACCTAACCAGATGAGTACTGACAGAAGCAAGGACTTTTATGAATATCTTCACTGAGGTAAAATGGCAGAAAAAAAATAAACACACTGTAGACCCCTGGAGGAGTCACTGAAAACAAAAGCTGGAGACACTCTCACCAGCTTGCAAGGAGAGAACTATTTGAGCAGACACCAACTGCATAATGTCTACTTCAGGGCCACACCTGTTTGGCCAATATTTTAAGGGGCAGTCCCGGAAAAGCTCACTGGGGATGACATTTACTGACAGGGAAGCAGGAGGGAGCTAACGGTGACCCAAGGAAGCACTCCAGGAAAAGGGCTAGATCCTTGCTGGTAACTCTTTCAAGTATTGCCTCTATGCAACACCGGGGACAATGTCTCTGGTGTCAAGCCGCAGAATTCTCTTGGAAAGCAATGTCACCTAAGAGGATTATGCTGCATTACACTGACGCTTCCCCACTGCTCTAGCTGAGGAGGGGGAGCCCCTCTTGTGCAAAAGACAATATTAAGTGCACGGAAGTCTGTACGTTTACACCAAGTGTTCTGAAATTTGTTATGCCTCATGGGAGTACAGGGTAGGGAAGTGATCCAAACGTGAGGTCACCCAAAGGCTGGTCTACACAAGAAGCACTAAAGCAGCACCAATGCAGCTGTGCTACTATGCCAACAGATAGAGCTCTCCTATGGCTTAACTCCACCTCCATGAGATGGGGTTATCTATTTTTCAAGAGAAACTTTCCCTCCAACACAGCATTGTCCACACTAGTACTTAGGTTGATTCCTCAGGGGTGTGGATTATAAGAAATCAAGGAAGTCTAGGCTAAAAACTGGGAAAAATCTTGACAGATATGAGCACCCATGGAAAAACGTTAGTGGGTGTTTAGCACCCTGAAGCCCCCCTTCAGCTGTTCCCCGGCATGCAGCAGGCGCTGGGAGGAGGAGCAGGGGGTAGAACTTGGCGGGAGGAGATGGGACGGGTGGGGACCAATGTACAATAAGCTGTGCACTTCTGCAGCCACTCAGATTCAAATGCCGCCCAGCTGATCAGCAAGTCTGGTTTTTGTTTGTGTCCGCTGGTGGTGCACATTTACACATGCCTCAGTGCACATAAAATGCATTCTGCACATGGATCGAAAAGATTCTAGAGGGAACATTGGTGGGGGTGAGGCCTGAGCCAGAGCAGAGGCTGAGCACTCCCAAAGCAAAGAGGAAGCCTGTGCTTGTGCTGACAGTTGAACAGGGCTATGAAATCGTATCCCAAAGGAAGAATTGGAAGCCTCAATACTTGAGACATTTAAAACTAGACAGGACAAAAGTTATCTTCTGCAGGGTCAACCCTGCAATCAGGAGAAAGGCAGCCCAGATGTTTTAGTGGGTCTCTTCTACCTCTCATTTCTACGAACAGTTCAAATTCCCATGTCATGCACAACAGTAATAGAACCCTTGAAAAAACCAGCCCAGGCACAGCAGTCATTTGAAACAGCTGCAGAACACCGCCCTCTCCAAGCCAAGTGTTAAAACCTTTGATTTTGGTCTTTTCCTGCTGCTGTATCACACATTAGTTCTTCCATGATGCTGCAGCAGCAGTGGCCAAAAGTGACACTGGAGAACACGGCCTCCATCTCCTCAGTGAGAAGAGATGCAAAGCAGTTGACACAGCTGCCACTTTGAAGCAACAGTTTCTCTCTTCCTTGTGTACACCTTCTTCCAGCTGCCACTGCTTTGACCTGCCTGGCCATTTTGTCTAGCAGCCTAGAGATCAAGTATTTAGCTGCACTAAGCTAGGAATTTTGAAATTTCTCCTAACAATGTTGTAATAAAAAAGGGGCTGAGTAATTTCTGCCTCCCATTACAGCTTTCAATAGCATCTGATCCCATGAATCTTTCTCAAAATGAATACAGCAGTACAAACTTTTCATCTTCTAGCAGAAATTAAGAGTGTGGCTGCCTTGCCTATATATATTTAGCAAACATATGTCCAGTTCATGTCATCCAACTCCAAAATATTCCTGTACAAAAAAATCTAAAGGGAATTCTTTGCCATCAGATTTGTATGCTGGAATTCTGTGGAACAGGGACAGAAAATCCCCAAGTGTTGTATCTCAGTTCCTCAGTAGCAGGGCTGAGGGGATAACAGTGCTTTATCAAAAACCAGAGATCTAGGGAGCCTTCACTCTGGATTTCTCACAAGAGCCTGCATGGTTATTAACTTTCAAGCAGAGAAAACTTTTACCAAGTTGGTCCTATTTAATAGTCCTTCACCTCTAGATTGTGTCAAATATTAGGAATGTATATTAAACTGATTGGCTACGCAATTTCAGTACTTCCCTGTTCCTACACATACACCTGAATTCCAATTCCACATGTGACCTGAACTATAATGCTACATATATTTAAAAAAAAAAAAGGCAAATTTAAGGTTTATTTAGGCTATACTTACACCATCAAACCCTTTTAGTGGGAAGACAGCTTTCCTTTAACAGTTATACCAGTTCCATGAATTAGATAAACTATAGCAGCGAAAGCAATTTTTCTCTGCTATAAATATCCACAAGGGCTTTTGCTGACTTGGCCAATTCAGTTTGGGCTATCATTTTTTCCCACCTTCTAACTTAGCCTACATTTAAGCTTTGCTGGCAAAGCCTTAGAATGGAAAATGTCCAGTTTAGGGATCCTTGTGCCTGCCCTATGACTGCAGTGTGTGCTCACTGCACACACCTGTCACTTTGCTTGGTGAGCCTTCCATCTACAAGTTGTCTTAAAAACTTATAAAAACCAAGCACTTGTTTACTGAAGGATGTCAAAGTGACTGGCCCACGCAAGAAAGGAAGCAGGGTCTAGGGCACTGGGTCTGATTACCTTCTGCCCAGCTGGATTTAAGGGAAGGCACATGAGCCTTACATGGGGCAGACAGCTGAGTTGGTGTGGGATGTCTGCAGGACTTAAGCTGGACCCTAAAAGGGGAAATGTTTTGAATATCTGTATTGTGTGGACTTTTCAAGCAAGCCTGAGTTAATTGGAAATTTGAGACCAGCTTCAGCAGAGCCAAACTTGTTAAGCACAGGGCACCAGAGGTCAGATGAGTAATTTGCTAGAATGCAAGGGCAGTTTCCACTTCAACCAATAAAGTTATCCAAGCAGTGATTAAATTTTAAACCAAATTAATGTAAAATCCTAGAGTCAATGAACTAGCACCAGAATCAGTCCTGAATACATCTTGTACATTAGAATATATTTAGAAGTGGTGTGTCTTCCGAACAGATTGTCTTCCTACCCTAGACCTCAGCATAGCATCGAGGTCTCAAGTTACAGCTTGTCTACACAGCAAGATACTGCACTGCAAGCCAGTACATCAGCTTGCCATGGCGTAATATCCCACGTGTGCCTTGGCATACATATGTACAAAGAACTGCATTATGTTTACAGTAAACTGACTCTAGATTGTTTAGATCAGTGACTGTGCCCGTAATACATGGGGACAATCATTATCTATGTATTTATGACTTTCATCAGCAGTTATCAAATTCACCAAGTATAAAAATTATCAGTGGTTGAACAGCTCGGATGACAGAAGAGGAAGGTGTGGGTCACTTAATGTTTACAAGGTTTTAACGTTATAGGACTTACGCTGTTAAATTACCATCCCAGTAAAATCTCGTCTATTGGTAGGTGTGACTCATTTGCCCCATGTAAAGTTTTCAAATGATACTCCCATGTCACAAACGGTTTATTGTTACAGTAACACTTGCTTTCAAACCAGCCATATGCTTTCTGTATGAGATGAAAGGAAGGACTCACCTGCACTGCCAAGCTGTTTATAAAACCTGTACTCTAAATGAAGCTGTGGGGCACGGGATTTTATTGGTTCCTGCAACCAGAGAAGGACAAAATAATGGTCACATTTAAACACAATTTAATGTGTATGGACATTTTTCAAATTTTACGCCAACCCACTGCCACCCAAACAGTTCAACTGCACATAATAATCCAACACAAGAATTGACTATTAGTGGTCATCTAAATGAACAGTGGACATAATGGACACTAATATAAGAACATTATCTCACTTAGAAAGACGTTCTAATTTTAGACAATACACCTCTTTTAATACCTGAAGTCCCAGAAAAGAGAAGACAAACTTCCACTGAAAGATGCTCCTGCTTGTGTGAACCCATCTGAAATAAGCAGTGCTCAACAAAGCTTTCACTGTTTCAAAACAGTCACAGCCCTGTAAGCATATTCTCTAGAACAAACAGCACCAGCAATGTACAAGGTGCAACCACTGGATCACTGGCAGTCCACATGGCCTTTTTGATCACCACCACCATCAGTTAAGCTCATTTAAAGCCACATTTTGCTGATTTAACCAGCACCTTAATTGTATAAACATATGGCCTTGCTCCCAGCAAGCACTGTGAGCTGCCCAAATTGATATAAAAACATCTCATTGGAGTCTTCCATGCTGAACCCCTTAAATATCCCCAAGTAAGTAACTTACAATATTCAACCATCTTTGATTTTAAAAATTTGGTTCATGTGTTATTTAGAAAAAGATCCAATGAAGGCTCTTTAAGTGTTACACAGATGGAAGTTGAAATTGGTAGAGTCAAACTTTGTTCAAATGTCTAAAGAAAATCATTTAGGACCTGCCTCAGGTATAGTTTCAGTTTCAGTTAAGTCTCCTGTGTCAACTCTTCCCTAATTAAGTGTTGTGCAATGTTAGCTAAGGGTAGCACAAGTTCTTATTTTACAGGGCACAGAGTCCCACTCCCATGTTCTAACCACAGTCAGAGGACTGTCTATTTGTGTTCTAGAAGAGCAATTGATCAAATGTAAAGCTGTATCCCAGCCAGTAGCTATGCATCTCTGGAAAAAAAAAAAAAAGTTGAAATCTCAATTCACTGCAGCTCTTGGGGGGTAAAGAAGAAAAGTGAGATCCCACATCATCTGTGCTCCACACTACAGGCCTTGTAGAGGAACGGAGCATGGTCTCTGCTGAAGCATGCAATACTAGACATGTACAAACACTCTTTACTCAGATTCCCAAAAGTCAATTGCATACCGCTGAAGGACAGAGTCCAGCCATTTTCACATGTTTTTATTGTAATTAACCCTCCATAGCTTGCCACATGACTACGAACACATAAGGTGGTCTGGATGAAGATGCAAGTAATCCAAGGAGCACTGTGGTCCTCAGTTTTGGGCACACCTCAAATTCAGCTGGAAGCAAACAGAACTCTTGGATGATGTGGCAGACGAGGTTACGTCCCCTCTAGCAAACTCATGTCATTGTCATTTAATAAGTTTAGGGGACGGCACCAAAGTTTTGGAGTTGCGCCTTTTCAAAAAGTAACCTCAAACTGAGATTTCCCCCTGCTTCTTCCTTCACGGCTCACAAAGGCTATGGAGCCCTCCACAGCTTAATCTCTGTCTTTTAACTTGTGCTCTTGGAGTCTGACAATTGATCAGGAACCTGCACACTGCACACAAAATAGGCGGCTTCTCACATGGTCTGGGCGAACTGTGGCTTACTCCGACACTGTTCAGGAATGAACTTTAGTTGTCTATCTTTAAAGATTTAGAATAGCTTCAGTGTGTTTTTCTTGAATAAAAAAAGCAATTTCTGTTTTAACATATTTATTTGCTTTGGGGACTGAACTTTCTGGTTGTCCTTTTTGTTTTCAAGATATACATCTTGGGTTTTTATGGAACCAAAAAGCTAGCTCATGTGTTTCTGCCAGTGGCCAATGTGTTAAGTGCTGTACAAAGGCAAAATATTTGCCCTAACAGGCTTGCAATCTTTAAAACAATAATGCTGAGGCAACACAATCATGGACACCATCTAGTCTAAGGTGACAACTTTTGAGCATATACACGATAACCCAACAGTTAGCACCATTCTCTGGTATCTACGTGATATCCCCTACACCATTCTTCCAGTTTAAGAAAGGTGCCACAGCTATGCTTCAAAATTCTCAAAATATCTATTCTAATATACCTATGAAGAGTCTTGCTCTCTATCAACATATTACCCTCGCCCAGGATGACCTCGCTTCTGTTCAGCCAGAATACAGTAAAAATAAATGTAGGGTGAAAAAGCTGCCCCCATGCATGACATTTGCAATGGTCAAAATATTTTTAGGTAATATAACCATTAAGTTCTACTCACCAGTTTGATTGCTACATATTCATTGGTATAGAGATTTTTCCCTGTGAAAGAGAGAAAGATTTTCAGTATCACAAGTATGACAGTATTGCTAGCCTCCGGAATCGTGCATGATAAAAACCTCATTGTGCACTAACTGCTATGAGCAATTCAGACAGTACCATGAACAAACCAAACCTAGGCACAATTATTCATAATCCACAGTAAGTATTATAGCTCACCAGGCTACACTAGTAACAGTCTGGACTATTTTAGGGCAGATAATGGTTTTTAGCCAAATGAAATTTTTTGTAGTTAAATTTGATTTTTTGTTGTATAGGCTTTTTAGAAAAGAAACCAATTTAAAATTAAAATGTAAGAATATGACAACTGATATTAAACCTAAGGATACTATCATCTGTTGCAAATGTTAAATGGGAGCAGATGCGTATTGGTTAACTAAAAGTTAAACCACTAAACTGGTGGAAGTCCCTGACTAAGCATCTTGAACCAGAGTTTGCTGAAGAGCTAAACCAGCTTTTAACAGCAGTAGCCTCTTCTGCAACTGCAGTGAATATTTTCTTGATTTCAGTTTATTCAACTATTTTAGCTCAATGGCTAGTTCATTCAAAGTTAAGAAACCAATGAGAGTAGAAAAAGCAGAAAAGCTCGTCTTCCTCTTCCAGTCTAAGAAAAAAATAGATGAGAGGGTGAGATCTAAACCTTAAGGTTTTAGAACTAATGACTTGGCAACCCAAAACAAGTTCAATTCACTAACTACAGATGCTGTACTACCCTTGTCTGATAAGTTTTACATGTAAGTAAAATATGGTGTAACAACTGATAAGTTTGTGATATTTAATAAAAAAAATCTTACTTTTTTCTTAAGTAAAACTTTTAATATACTGTTTTTATACATTTCATTGAATTGGAATTTCCATCCAAACAGAGCTTGACAAATTACAAGTAAAAAATTAATCTAGTAATTAAGATATGCATTAGTCATTGTCATCTAAAATAAAACAGATAATTAGAAATCTGAATATTGTCAGTTAATTGCCTAAACATCAGAGATGTAAGCGACTAGTCGACTATCCGATAAGCCTAAGCTTATCAGATAGTCGAGTAGTGACTCAATTAGTCACTTCCACCCTTGCTGCCTCTGGGGGGGTGGGGGGGGGGAGGAGGGTAGAGGGAGCAGAAGCCGGTACTGGGGCGAGCCAGCTTAAAAGCTAGTTTCCCCCAGCACCATCTCTGCAGGGGAGGCAGAGGTGTCGTGGGGAACTGGATGCAAGTTGGGACAGTTGATTCCTGGTTCATGCCCAATCCTGCCACTGCACTTCTGCTTTTTAAATGTATTAAGAGCCGCTGCTCTGAGCACATTTAAAAAGCAGAAGCACAGTGGGGTTAACTCCTGGAGCTGGGAGCTAACCCCACTGCGGCTCTGCAGTTTCCCCCCTTATCGACTAGTTGACAAATTCCATTGACTAGTCCATTTGTTGATTAAACACAATTTAACACCCCTACTAATACATTTGTATAGTGCTCTCCGGAGCAACCAGGCACCAATTAGTTGGCGACAGACGTGTCCACATGGGGAAATTAGTGTAACTTTCTGTTGTGCTCTGCAATTCACACCTTCACAATCTGCACTGTGCCACAGCACACACAAGCCTTAAACTGAAAAATCAACATGTTTTAATGGTTACCAATCAATGAAAACCAACTTCTTTAAAAAGATAACTATAGTACAAATGCCAGGCACAATTCAAGTCAATTATTTAAAGTGGGGATTTAAATAAATCCACCCTGCAGTAATTAGCAAGATACCAAAGTTTTGCAGCTCAATACCTACACTGGCTCGGTAATTGTCTGGGTAGCATTCATGTTCAGTACATATATTCCTGATGTTCCCTGAATGTTCTGTGCTTTATTTGTACCATACCCAAAATATATGCAAGGCAAACTTTCTATAGTTCGTTACAATGTATTTGCAGAACAAGGAACTAAGAGACGCTACTAAAACTGCTTTGAGAATTAAGTTTTCTCTAGGAACATGAATCCCGCTAGAAGTTACAGGAGTTGCTTTACTGGTTTTCAATGCTGAGGTCTACGACAGAGGTACCTATAAGAACGGCCATCTCGGGTCAGACCAAAAGTCCATCTAGCCCAGTGTCCTGTCTGACCATGGTGGCCAGTGCCAAGTGCCCCCGAGGGGAGTGGACCGAAGACAATGATCAAGCGATTTGTCTCCTGCCATCCATCTCCAGCCTTTGACAAACAGAGGCCAGGGGCATCATTCCTTACCCCCTTGGCTAACAGCCTTTTATGGACCTAAAATCCATGAATTTATCTAGCTCTTTTTTAAGCCCTGTTATAGTCCTAGCCTTCACAGCCTCCTCAGGCAAGGAGTTCCACAGGTTGACTGTACGCTGTGTGAAGAACTTTATTTTATTAGTTTTAAACCTGCTACCCATTAATTTCATTTGATGTCCTCTAGTCCTTATATTATGGGAACTAATGAAGAACTTTTCTCTATTCACCCTCTCCACACCACTCATGATTTCATTCCTAGGCAGAGCCATCCCATCCATAGGGTGGTTCAGGGCAGCAGCCCATTCTAGATGGGTGTGGTGTGGGGGTGCCCTATCCCCCACTGTGGTAGTGGGAGCAACTGCTCTGCCCTGTTGCCTTCTCCAGGCCCTCTGTGTGGCTTCTCCATGGCAGCAGGAAGCAGAAACCTTTTGTACCAGTGGTGAAACCTCATCTTGATACACTCAGTACTTACTGGACTGAACTGATGGCCGCGTGTTACATGCTATGCTATCCATGAAGGTTGCCTTTTTAGTTGCCAGACACACAAGTGAATTGGCAGCACACATGGCTGACTTGCCATGCACCATATTTCATAGAGGCTTCTCTTGGGGTAGGTCTACACTGCAATAAAGCACAGTCAGCTAGTCCATGTCAGCTGACTTGGGCTTGAGGGGCTATAAAATGGCAATGTACATATTCAGGTTCAGCCTAGAGCCCAGACTCTGGGACCTTGTGGTCCCTGTGGCACTCACAATATGGCTTCTTAGCAGAGGGAGATGTACAGCTATATGCATCTTTGTACTAAAATCCAGCTTCTAAGGGTAGTCCTTACATTAATGTACAGAGAATACATCTGTGCAAATGCTGTGCCAGTGCAGTAGGAGTAAAAGCAGTATGCTCGTCTTGTTATAGATAACCTTCAAATCACTTTCTGTACCCAAGGACTGGAAGACAGCTAATAACGCCAATATTCAAAAAGGGCTCTAGAGGTGATCCCGGCAGTTACAGACCAGTAAGTCTAACGTCCGTACCGGGCAAATTAGTTGAAACAACAGTAAAGAATAAAATTGGCAGACATGTAGAAGAACGTAATTTGTTGGGCAAAAGTCAATATGATTTCTGTAAAGGGAAATCATGTCTTAATCTATTAGAATTCTTTGAAGGGATTAACAAACATGTGGACAAGGGAGATCCAGTAGATATAGTATACTTAAATTTCCAGAAAGCCTTTGACAAGGTCCCTCACCAAAGGCTCTTGTGTAAATTAGGTGGCCATGGGGTAAGAGGGAAGATCCTTTCATGGACTAAGAACTGGTTAAAAGACAGGAAACAAAGGATAGGAATAAATGGTACGTTTTCAGAATGGAGAGGGGTGACTAGTGGTGTTCCCCAAGGGTCAGTCCTAGGACCAATCCTATTCAACATATTCATAAATGATGTAGAGAAAGGGGTAAGCAGTGAAGTGGCAAAGTTTGCAGACGGTACTAAACTGTTCAAGATAGTCAAGACCAAAGCAGACTGAAGAACTTCAGAAAGATCTCACCAAAGTGAGTGATTGGGCAACAAAGTGGCAAAATTTAATGTGGATAAGTGTCAAGTGATGCACATTGGGGGGGAAAAAATACCCCCAACTATACATACACTATGATGGGGGCTAATTTAGCTACAACTGATCAGGAAAGAGCTCTTGGAGTTATTGTGGATAATTCTCTGAAAACGTCCATGTGTGCAGCGGCAGTCAAAAAAGCAAATAGGGTGTTAGGAATTATTTAAAAAGGGATAGAAAATAAGACCCAGAATATCTTACTGCCCCTGTATAAAACTAGCCCACATCTTGAATACTGCGTACAGATTTGGTGGTCTCATCTCAAAAAAGATATACTGGCATTAGAAAAGGTTCAGAGAAGGGCAACTAAAATGATTAGGAGTTTTGAATGGGTCCCACATGAGGATAGATTAAAGTTACTGGGACTTTTCAGCTTGGAAAAGAGGAGACTAAGGGGGGATATGATAGAGGTATATAGAATCATGAGTGGTATGGAGAAAGTGAATAAAGAAAAGTTATTTACTTATTCCCATAATATAAGAACTAGGGGCCACCAAATTAAACTAATGGGCAGCAGGTTTAAAGCAAATAAAAGGAAGTTCTTCACACAGGGTTTAAAAGAGAACTAGATACATTCACGGAGGTTAGGTCCATAAATGGCTATTAGCCAGTCTGGGTAAGGAATGGTGTCCCTAGCCTCGGTTTGTCAGAGGGTGGAGATGGATGGAGGAGAGAGATCGCTTGATCATTACCTGTTCAATTCACTCCCTCTGGGACACCTGGCATTGGCCACTGTCCGCAGACAGGGTACTGGGCTGGATGGACCTTTGGTCTGACCCAGTATGGCCGTTCTTATGTTCTTGGACAATGGGTCCATCAATGGCTATTAGCCATGATGTACAGGGATGGTGTTCCTAACCTCTGTTTACCAGAAGCTGTGATGGATGACGAGAGATTCCCTGATGATTACCTGTTCTGTTCATTCCCTCTGGGGCTCCTGGCATTGGCCACTATCAGAAGACAGGATACTGGATTAGATGGACCTTTGGCCCTTCTTACATTCTGTTCATGTGGGACAAAGACGAAGAAACGAGCTAGGCAATGGTTAAAAGAGTAAATACATCCCACTCAAAGAGCTTTAGAAAAGCACAGAAAGTCCAAAGCCATCACTCATAACACCCAGGAAACAGAGGTGGGAAGCAGAAATCAAGAGAAAGCACCATCTCAATTCCAGAGTTTTCGCATCTGATTGCTACCATGCGGAGATTGATATCTAAGCCTGAGACTCCACAGCAATATCCTGGAACAGCACCCTGCTTTCCTGAGCATCTGGAAGTTAACATGCAACATTAATTATGAATAATGAACATTTAGCTCCCTGACACTGGAAACACTTAACATTTCAGTGGGACTACCCAGTGTGCAGTCAATCGATCATGTAACTAAAGCTACAGACCTGTTCAAATGTTTACAAGATCAGTGTGTTTTCAATGTCTGGGTTGATGCTTAATATGTAGATTTTAGAGTTGCAGTAGCACAGATTTTAAAATTAGATTTAGAGATCCACGGCCTAGTTTAAAACAATGATTATTTTTCAATAGTGCATTAAATTGCTCCATTTTCATCTTCTCAGGGCTGGAAGAATACTGCTATTTCTTATACAGTGAAACCTTTGTTACCCGGCACACTGTTAACCAGCATTGCCACCAGCCACAATACTGGCTTGGTTTACCATGATTGGTTTAATTTTTTATTTAAGTAGTATTAATCATCTTTAACTCAAAATAGAAATGTGAGACCAACTGCCTCACACTACAAAACTACCAATATTAAAAACATGAGTTTTACTATTTGTGTCCATTGCTTTTTCCTAGGTTGATGGGACCCTCAGATAACTGGAATGCCCTAATTCTTGAGCATGCCAGATACCACAGGTTTTACTGTATTTGCAACTGGCACAAGGGCAGGAGAAGCTAAATACTCAGATTCAAGTTTTCTTCAGAAGACTTGCTACCCAAATTTGACCATTTCAGAATGCAATTAAAGAACTTGACAGGAAGGAAATCTTAGAAAAAAGCCATGAGGCATATCACAGAGACGGACTGAAAGCACCAGTCTGAAAAATACAAATAGCATAATCATTGTAGATGAATTGATTTCTATAGTTTTTGCTAAGTATTAAGTTTTAATATTTAATAAAAATTAGTTATTGATTTCCATGGTCTGAACACTAGAAATGACTACACAAATAAATTGTGTGGCTAAGTAGGAAGTAAACAGCAACAAACACAATTAAGTATTTAAAATGTTTGAGAGATTTAGATTACGCACTCTTTGGGCAGAGACTGTTTGCATTACTCCTGAAATTATAGGCCCTAATACGAGCGATCCCTCTGAGATTAGAATGAGCAATATAACTACTGAACATCAGTAAAGCTATCTGAGACCAGGACGTAGGACTAACTTTTCCAGTCCTTCTCATGGTCTTAGAAAGGATCTGAAAATTCTGAAATCACTATAAACTCCAACCGGAATTGGGGAGGGGGAGTATAGCTAAAGGGTTATAGTGAGGTGATCACACTTGTAAATATTGTTCAGAAATGGTGCATAATCAAGGCAGCCTTTTTAAAGATGTGTACAGAGCAATGTAGATGTCCTACAATTCTCATGGAGAGACAATAATCTGAAGGCCATTTTTTCATGCAAACCAGTTAAACGCTAACAGGCAGACACTTAAACCTGTTGTGGAATCATATCATAAAACTGGCCATACTGGGTCAGATCCTGCACTCTGATAGTGGTCAGTGCCAGATGCTTCAGAAGGAATGAACAGAAGGAAACAGCCATCCCCTGCCATCTAGTACCTTCTTCTGGCAATCAGAAGTTTAGGGACACTTGGAGCATGAGGTTGCATTCCTGACCATATTGGCTAACAGCCATTAATAAGATTAGAAAAATTAATGGAGGATAATTCCTATTTGAACTCGGTTATACTTCTGGCCTTCCCAACATGACTTGGCAAGGAACTGCACAGACTGACTGTGCATCCCATGAAGTAGTACTTCCTTATGTTTATTTTAAACCTGCTGCCCATTACTTTCACTGGGTGACCCTAGTTCATGTATTGTGAAGAACACCACAAGAAAATGGCACATGAAATTAGTCACCCAGTTTTATCAGATCCCTTTGTAACTCTTCATAGACACAGCTCTGGACTTATCTTGAGAAATTTTGTATCCTCTGCAAAATTTTGCCACAGATCCCAATATACATCTTTGTGTGACCCTGATATTTGCCTCTCTCCACTGTGAAAACTGGCCCTTTATTCCTACTCAATGTTTCCTAGCTTTTAAACAGTTATTGATCCATAAAACTGCCATCCCTTCTATCCCATGACTGCTCACTTTGCTTATGAGGCTTTGATGAAGGACCTTGTCGAAGGCTCTCTGCAAATCAAATCTACTGTGTCCACTGGGTCACCCTTTTACATATGCTTGTTGATCCCCACAAAGGTAATAGATCAATGAGGCATGATTTCCCTTTACAAAAGTCATGTTGACTCTTCCAACCAATTATGTTGATCTATATGTATGATCACTCTTGTCTTTATTACAGTTTCAACCAATTTGCCTGGCACTGAATCTGGGCACATTGGTCTTAAATTACCAGGATTACCCTGGAGCCTTTTTTAAAAACATACATTACGTTATCCATCCTCCAGCCATCTGATAAAGGCTGACTTAAGTGGTCGGTTACAAACCACAGTTAGTAGTTCTGCTATTTCGCTGCACAAGAGTTCCTTCTTAGGTGAATACCAGCTGATCCTGGTGACTTATGCTGTTTAAAATGATCAGTTTGTTCCAAAACCACCTCTGAAGCCTTAATCTGGGACAGTTTTTCAAATCTGTCACTTTTATAGACTGGATCAGATGTGGGACTCTCATATGCTGTGCAGGGGAGAAATGATCCAACTTTTCTAACATGGTGTCTGGTTGCTGTTCTGATGTTTATGCTTTACAACCCTATAGTTTTTTTTAAAAATAAAGCACTCTCTCAAGGGCATCCTTCAGCTTAGATGGGCAAAATGATTTAGCATTTAGACAGATCCAGATTAGGGATATTAAAATGCATGTATTTATGTAAATGTGTAATTGATGAATTGTTCATGGGTTACATATTTACACACCAGGGGAGAGGGGAAGCGAACAGGAGCCTGTGCTCATGGGGAGCCAGCTTTTACCCTGAGCACTGGTTCCTCTTCGCCCCTCCCCATTGCTATCTCTGGATCACAGGCAGCAGCGGGGCGGGGAGGGGGAGGGGAGGGAGAAGAGGAGGAAGGGGGCTCAGCAGAAGCCAGTATGCACTGGGAGCTGACTTGAAAGCTGACTCCCTGCTTGTACCAGCTCCTGCCTATCCCTCTTCCCCCACACTGCTGCCTCTGTATTAGAGGCAGCAGGGTGGGGGGACAGGCAGCTCCACACGAGGCTCCTCTGAAGCCTGCATGCATGGGGAGCTGGCTTAAAAGCCGGCATCACTTTATGCTGTATTCAGCTTCACAAAATGAGCTATAAAATTTTAAAATTAAAAGTGATTTTATTAGTAAGCCAGTAGCATTCATTTGGAAAAGCTTCTTAATAGATATGCCTACCCTGCTCACTCCTAACAATGTACAAGCACATCTCTCTCCAGATATGTACAACTATTACAGGAAGAACAGCCATCTAGCTGACCAATCCCACTCCACATTTGCATGGTGGGTAAACACTAACCACCTGTAATTTTAAGGGACACCAAGCTATGCAAGCTGAGTGTGCTGTTTAGTTTGACATGTGACCCAACAATTGGTTCCAATATTACAAAAGAAGTAGAAGCCGTCATCATTTAGTTGCCATTTAAAAAAGAGCTCTCCTAGCGCAATGGCTAGCAGCAGAAACTTAAAATTTGACCCAATAATGGCCCTCAGTCACCAAAACTGGTTCAGATTTGAGCAAGTTATTAAAGTTTCCCCATCTGTTTTATTTAGTACAGCTAGACCCAGGTTTAATTTAAAAATGCATCGGCCTTCTGTTAGCGCTGTATATGCATCATGACATCTCACTTCAGCATGCCACAGAAGTAGTTCAGATGGGACCAAGGCAAAATGGATATTTCTTCATCGAAACACCCTTCAACAGAGGGTTAGGAACTAGAGTTCAAGACACCTTCCTCTGTGGTTATCATATGCCAATGAGATCCTGGTCTCTGAAGTAGCGATGCAAAATTCCATAAGCTCAACATTTAACTGATGAACTAAACTGATTAAATGGGGGGGGGGGGGGAGCGGGAGAAGCAGGCAGGGCATAGAATGGCCCCTGCATCACCCAGCTGCTTCTGGCCCCGCATTACACTGACAGCTTCTAGCCCGCGTGGGGTTAGAAGCAGCAGCTGAGAGGGGCTGCCAGCTCTCAGCCCAGACAGGCTGGAAGCCAGCAACCCTTCTGGGGTGGAGCAGCAGGCAAGAGGCCGCTCCTGGATAACCAGTTAGCAGATTACCCATTCACATCCCTACTCTAAAGCCATACCTAGTTTAGAGTTTCTGGTCCTGTTTTAACTGTTTAATTGCCAATTAAATGAGCTAAATTAAACACATTGGTAAATACTAGCCAAGACATTCTACGAACATGTTCTGGAACAAAAAACCTTGTCCTAGGGCATAATTTAGTACCACAGGAATGTAGGGCTGGAAGGGGCCTTGAGAAGTCATCAAGTCTGGCCCCCTGTCCTGACGGGCCAAGTAAACCTATACCATCCCTGACAGGTTTTTCCTTGAAAACCTCTGCAAATGGGTACTCTCAAACCTATTCCAGAGCTCATCTATCATTATAGCTAGAGACTATATTTAATCTTGAGGTCTCCTGCCACAGTTTAAGTCCGTTAGTTTTTCTCTTCGGGCCAGTAGACATGGAGAACAAATGATCAGCATCTTCGTAATAGCCCTTAACATATTTCAAAAAACTTACTGGATCCCAGTTGTCTTTCCTCAAGACGATACATGCTCCTTTTTAATTGTTGGTTTGAGGTTTTTTTTTGTTAATAAAACTTTCCTCATACATCAGGTTTTCTAAAGCTTTCATTGCTTGTGTTATTCTCCGCTGGACTCTTCCGTTTCCCCATATCTTTCCCATAGTGTGGTTCCCAGAAAAACATAATACTTCAACTGAGGCCTCACCAATGCAAAGTACAGCAGTGCTATCACCTCCTGTTTTTTACATATGGCAGCCCTCCCTGTTAATACAGCCCAGAACGATATTAGCACTTCTCACAATGGTAGCACATTGTTGGCTCATATTCAGTAAGTGAAACTATAATCCCCAGATCCTTTTCAGGAGCACCACCACTGAATCAATTATTCCACATTTTAAAAGGTGGGGATTTGATTGTCCTTTCTAAGTGGTGTACTTTGCACTTCATTGAATTTCCTCTTTCATTGCTAGCCAGCTCTCCAATTTGTTGAAGTCATTTGAATTCCAGTTCTGTACAATAAAATGCTTGCAATCAACCCCAAATTGTATAAGCGTACTCTCCAATTCAGGTATCCAGTTTATGGTCCATTCAACAAATATTACTTCCTAAACAAATGTGTAATTAGTTTTAGGTGTCTGGATTAGTTAATTAACAATGCCAAAACAACACCTTGCTCAATACAAGTCAGTGTGTACTAGAACACAGATGCACAAAACTTGATGGAACTAATCTTTCAGAAAGTCTTCCAAGGTAAAAAGGTCAGAGCCCTCATGACACTGTGTATAAAGTAGCAGCTCTTTCTTACTACTTGAGGTTTAGGGTAAAGGCTAGAAGATGTATACTCAAAGTGCTGTCATTGTTTTTGAAAAATCCTATTGGCATGGGGCATGCCGTAACGGCTCCTACTTCCAACTCATCAAGCAGACATGACCACTACCAGGAATGCCATCTTCACTGATAAATACAAGTGGAAGCAGGTAGCTATTGGCTCAAACTGGGTCTTGTAAAACATTTAAGGAAAACTCAGGTCTCATGTTGGGATAGGCCACTTGACCTATGGAAAGCATCTTCCAATTCCCTTGAGGAACCTCACTGTCATTGGGGGAGCAAATATGGAAAAAACTGTCTATTGGGAAACAGCTGTCAGATCGATGCTAATGGAGCTCAATGACAGTCCAAAGGAGTCCAGTACATATGACAGCAATGAAGATATTAAACACATTCTAAGATCACAGCTGAATCTTCAGTGACTTTTCTGCTGGGAAATACTATTCTCTTTACCACTTCTGAACAGGCTGTTTCTAATCCTGCGAACCAACAATCAGCCACGCTTTGAGGCAGAGAACAGACTGAGGTGAAGGACCTGCTCACTTCCTTGGGAAAGATAAGGGACAGTCTGGAGAATATCTGGTGAGCAAGTAGCCAACTGAATGATATAAGGGAACCGCATCTGAACCAGGTTGGGACTATTAGAATAACCCTGGCCTTGTCTTTATCAAGATCAGAACTTTGGATATTAGAGGAGTTAGCAGGAATGCATACAGAAGACCCGATGACTAGGGAAGAAGAAAACATCTCCACAAGCACTGGAGACCCAGCCTGTGTCTGGAGAAGGCCTGTGTACATTTCTTGTTCCAGGCCACAAAAAGTCTACCTGAGAGATGCCCCATTGTTGAAATATGCAGTCAAGTACAACCTTGTCAGCGGATACAGAATGTGCATATGTTGTCCATCATGATCTTTATGCGTTTGCCCCAATCAACAGTAACAATTAGCGACAAATCTCACTGCCCTAAGTTCCAGCAAGTTGATGTGTAGAATAGCCTTGAGAGGTGTCCACCTGCCTTGGGCTGTGACCATTTACACATGCTCCTCGAACAGGTATGAATTAAAGGAAATTAATTAATGCTGATTAGCAGAGTTTATAGAAAATGGACCCTACCTGAATCAAATTAACTTGATTTTTATAAAAGTTTGATTTAGATACTTGGTATCATATGACAGATTAAAAACTAGAATGACAAAATTAACATGGCATAAATTAAATGGGTTAAAAGCCAGGTAACTGATAGATCTCAAAATGTGTTTCCAGTAGGAAATTGGTTCTTGGCCCTTATGCCACTTAACATTTTTATTAGTGACCTAGAAAAAACACACTGATAAAGACTGCAGATGAACCAAAAATGGGGGAGTGGCAAATAAAGACAAGTCACTGATACAGAGCAATCTCTTGGCAAGCTGGGCTCAAAAACCAGAGTTTTAATATGATTAAGTGTAAACACGTACATCTAGGAATAAAAAAATCTTGGCCATACTTACAGTATGGAGGACTCGATCCTGAGAAGCAGTCACTCAAGACCTGGAGATTGTGGTGGATAATCAACAGAACACAAGCTCTCAGTGAGTAGGGTTGCCAGGTGTCCAGTATTCACCTGGACAGTCCGGTATTTGCGGGTTCCATCCAGTAAAAGACAGGAAATACTGGACATGGGAAACGTCCGGTATTTCCTGTTTCCATCAAACAGAAGCCTGGAGGAGACAATTTTCCTCTGCTGCATCTGGTGGGGGCAAGGGAGTGAGGAGCGCAGCAGAGTCGTACTGAGGGGGGAGCAAGAGGGGGCACTTGCCGGGTGCCACTCTAGGAGGGCACCGGGCTGGGAGGGGAGCACATACTGCTCTGGCCCATGTGACCAGCAGAGACCCGGGAGCTGGCCATGTGATGCCTCCCTCAACACCAGCCGTGGCCAACCTGCAACTCGTAAGCCACATGCGGCTCTTGCCCCCCAGAAGCGTGGCTCACAAAGCTGCTCCTGTGCTCTCCCCCCTGGCCCCCCTGTGCTTACCAGGTTGGAGCTGGGAGCTGCGGGGTTTTAAAAATGGCACCCAAGATGGTGGCTGTCTTAAAGGGACAGCATCCTTTTTAAAAAAACAATTTTTTTTGTTTGTTCCACAATTCTGTTCTGGGTTTTGTTTTTTTCTCCCCTGTTTGACAACTTTGGCCTCCCCTCTTTCTCCCCTCCCCCCCAGAATTTTTTCCCAGTGTTTTTTTTTTGGGGGGGGGGAGGGGGGAGAGAAGAGGGAGTTCGGTATTTTGTTAAACCATCTGGCAACCCTATCAGTGAGATGGTATGGCCAAAAGAACTAATGCGATCATAAGGCACATAGATGGCAAATCCCAGGTAGGAGGCAGAGATTATTTTACCTCTTATTTGAAACTGGTGCACTGCTGATGGAATACTGTATCCAGTTTTGATACCCACAATTCTAGAAGGCTGTTAATAAATGGAGAAGTATTCAGAGAAGAGTCACAAGAATGATTAAGTTACTGGAAAACATGCCTCAGTGTTGACTCAAGGAGCTTGATCAATGTAGTTAAACAAAGAGTAGGTTAAGGGATGATTATCACAGTTTATAATCACCTCCTTAGGGAACAAATATTTAATAATGGCCTCTCACTGGTCTTGAAATCTATGAATTATTCGGTGCGACATCACTTACTGGCTCTATAAATGACTAACATGCCTAAATCTAGTGCTGATGCCCCAACTAAGGAAGTGCCCAAGGTTACTAACGCCATGAGACATCTAGGTTTCAAACACTGGTGTTAGTGATTTGTTTCTGAAGACAGACCACAAGCTCTCCTGGAGAACTACCTGCTGATGCTGGATCACTAATCTGCACGCTTGACCTATGGGCAGTCAGCTGCACAATGACATCCCTGAACTTCCAATGTAGCTGCTTCTGGGATCACACTACTTTGGCACCCCAGGTCTGTTGCAGTTGAACAGGGCCCTCTGATGCCCCATCTCCAGCGCTTTAGTCCTGGTATGCATTCTGTTGCAGTGCCAGGAAAACTCTGCACTTTCATCTTCCATGCAGGGGTAACAGTAAGTTTGTTTTTCCTACCGATAGCCCCAAAATTCTCATACTCTTTTAAAGGTACCTAAACCTGGGCAATCAGGTCACAACACTTGTAGTAGGAAAGCACTTGAGAATCCCAGTTTACAATAAGAGTCCAAGAATACAATACGTAAGCATTGCTGATACCAACATGCAACATTGCATGGAATAAAATCCAGCTATGCTGTTTGTTAAGCCGAAAGGCCACAAGTATCCATGAGTTTTTTTAAATATGCTGCTTGAAAACAGAATACAGATCGAAACCCTGATATCCTGAGCTCATCTGACATTTCTGTATCTAGACTTTGGTCCACAGGCAGGTTTCTCAACAGTGTAATTGGATAATAACCATCTCCAAGCAGTGCCTGTGCCTCCATAAAGTAGATAAGGGAACCATTTCTTATTGATTCTACTTATGCCAGAACAGCATATCTAGGGTCACTCAAGAAACAGAAAGTGCTCATTAGAAAATCCCTCTCACCTCTCCTTAACATCTACAGTATGCTTCCAAAAAGACTGGGATGTTCACCTTGTTCTCTAGCCAGGACTGATGGACTTTGTATGAAATTAAGCTTCCATATGACCCTAGAGTTTAACACACACAAAAAACAAACAAACAAACACCAACAAACAAAAAAACCCCTATCTGTTCCTCAAGGCTCCTCCCTTGATCAAGATCAGCGACTCTTCGGTAGTTTGAAGAAATCCTGCTTGGGTACATGGATTTCTAGCTGAGTTGGTCACACTCTTGCACTTTGGAATTAGTAGGGAAAGTTCCCTTCTGTGACAGAGGTCTAGCTATTTCAATCAGGAGTGACACCAGCTTCTTGTATTACTTTCAAAAGCCAGGAAGAGCATAGGCCACATTCCATTCCCTGGTTAAGTCTCCTTTGGAGTGCTCTGTATTATTTGAGGAGAGAATGTATTAGACTTGTATTGCAGGTGGGCTGTTTGCTGGCCTGCATGGGGGAAGCCAAGTAGTATTTTATCACCACTGTCAATGGATCACCAGGGAACTCCCTTAACTCCGTAGAGCCTGTGGTGAGGCACATATAGTCCAGGTTAGCTCTGGCTTCTACTGTCAGATGAATGAATTCAAACAAACTTGTGTTACCTAAGGCATCTCTTAATAACTTGACGTTTGAAGAAGAGAAATTTGCTTTGTCCTGCCTGAGTGTGTCATGGGCTGAGTTTCCTGAGGGGCAAAGCGGGCTAGCAGAAGCTTGCAGTGTGATTCAGTCTAGTCTCAGTTGCTTCACAGTAAGGTCAGGTGGCTGATCTTGTGATGATCAACATCAGTTTTAATTAGTGACTGCTTCTGACCTGTCCTGTACAGTGTGCAGATAAAGATCCACATTTGATTGCTTAGGTCTCTTGTTTCCTTTTGTTTGGAGTAGAGGTTTGTGTCAGGATGAAATGCGTGAAGGAAAAGTTGTCCGATTTGTCATGTGCCATGGAGAAGACACGTCTGCTGGATGTCTTTTGGAACCATAAATTGGTTAAGTCCCAGGAATAAATGGAGCTGGAACAGTCTGGTTCGGGAGCATCGTGAGTGGGTGATAAGCATGGTGCAGACCCACCAATGGGGGAGGGTTTCCCCAGGACCCAGAGATTCAAAAGAGCACGGGGCTTCCAGCTGTCGCTAATGTGGAAGCAGCAGAGCTCTTGGCTCTTGAATTCACTGCTAAAGCCCCACATAGCACTGCTCTGGAGTGTACTAAGGGCTGCCTAGGGAGAGGGGCCACAGCTCACTCCAGGCACTGCTGGTGACAGGCTACCCTGGCCCCACAAGCATGGAGCCAGGGCCCCCACCACCTTGCTCAGGACCCAGAAAATGCCACCCCCCTCCCAGCATGGTTTCACAACAATGTAATAGCAAGGGTCATTTCAAGCCAAGAAGACAGGGAGGTGTCAATGGCATCAGACATCTGCTTCCCTGAAGTAAGCTGCTTGCTGTACTTAACAGATCTGTGGCGCTTACACTCGTTGGAAGAAGGCGCTTACTACTGAGTAGTGTCAGTCATCATCATCGGCCTCCTGGCCAGGAAATGGTGGCAATGGCAGGAGGATCAAGTTGCAGCTCGGGGCTCTTTCCCTGTAAGGGATGGATCCCTCTAGCAGCCACCTGACCAGGGATGGTTTCCTTGTAGTGCAGAGGGGCTGGAGCCTCACTTCCAAATTGCAGGAAGTGTTACTTTCTTCATTTCTCTTTTGCAAACCTTCATGAGTAAATGGTAGTCACTGAGTTCCAGGAGACTGGGCATGTGCTGCACTACCTGGAGAGGATTCTCACTGCTGCTGCATCCCTATGGGGTGAGAAAGGGGATGTGGAGAAGGGACCTGACCCCTTAAAGAATGTTCAAGCTCCACTCTGCTTTCACTGACACTGGAGGAGTACAAGGCTAGAGGATTTCCACTACTGTGTCCAGGAGGAGTCCATCAGAAAAGTGAATAAACATGTTAGCAGAACCAAGTTTGGCACACTGTGCTTACTAAAGAGCCACTCTCCTCCCGCCTTTTTCCTCCTCTCCCTGCCCACAACCCTCAGTTGCTCTATCACATCCTATTTCTACTGGGAACACTAACGGGAATTGTTAACCTAGAATGTTTTAAGGTGCTTAAATAGTAACATGATTTTCCAAATCCTAAATTTAGTTTCACAAGTTCTCTTCTCTCTGGCAAAGAATTTGTCATCTGACAGATACAAAAAGCCCTGGGATTAGCCATGTCTGAACTAACTAGAAATCTACAGTACTTCTCTTCTGACTCCATTCATTTCAAGGTTAATCAATATTTTTTGAACGAGATAAAAAAAAAAAAAAAAAAGATGGATGACATCAAGTTGACACAGCTCTTAAAAGATCTAAACAATCATCCTCCTGAAACTCATGTGCTGGGCTAGTCCTTTCCCCATTGCTTTCCCCTCTCCCCCAGTGATAAATGAAGTTTAATTCTTGCTCCTAGCCTTTTATTTTTATAATTTTGGTGTTTTCATTTTATTCCACAGACTCCAAAAATTCCATGCATCACTGACTAATTTACATTTCAATACAAGCACACTCTTAGATTCATACCATGTAAAAATTCTCTGTTACATTCACACAGGCCACTTCATGTGAGACAGTGCATTTCTTAACCTCAAGTAAATTTACACCATTCTGCTAGGCCAAAGGGCAAACTGTCCACATTTTAAGCCTGGAGATTAACAGAGCATCAGCATTAAAAATAAATGAAAATGTATTATTTATCCAAAACCACAAGTCACTGAGAAAAGCTGAAGAATGAAAGAAAGCCAATTTCCTTGGGAGAAGCGACTCATGTAGCCACTTGAGAAACTAGTGTATCACTTTAGGTTCCCATCTGGAAAGAGGTCTGCCTTTAATATAGTCACATGTGAGCTCCACCACTTGTCAGAGCTCACATTGCTAGTGTCCTCAACATCTCAGAGGGAAGATTCCACAGCACTGAGTAGCGCTTCTGTAGAACAGCACCAATATGCTCAACCAGACTGGAGTTCTGTCACTTCAATGAATCTGTGAACTTTTGTAATCTCTTGGTGACCAGATAGCACCATCTAGAAGCATAATAAATGGAGCTTCTACTGTGCTGTCTGTCAGTCCTCCAGTCCCAGACTTAGTGGAATTGGAAATGCCACTGAGGACACTTATTCAGCTTCTTAAGACATACAGCACTGATGAACCACCCCTTCTAGTGTGCACACTCATG
Source organism: Apalone spinifera (assembly GCA_030068395.1). Classification (NCBI taxonomy): domain Eukaryota; kingdom Metazoa; phylum Chordata; order Testudines; family Trionychidae; genus Apalone; species Apalone spinifera. The sequence goes on along the minus strand of JANRFK010003836.1, from coordinate 4,643,509 downwards.
CACGAACACAAAAGTTCCTGAAGAAGCTACATTCAAGCCTTCTTGGCTAAAAACTGCCATCACACATGCTCTAAGTTAAGGAAGGGAGCCTCATGGCTCCAAAGGGATAGGAATATCTCAGCATTAATATCTTACCGACAGAAGTAAACATTTTGCTTTAAAACAGAGATACTAGGTGACATCTTTATTGAATGTCCCTTTGCCTCGGATGAATTTTACTTAAGAGTAAGCATGTTAACAGCATGTTGCTTCCGCTATGATGCAAAAAACACGGTTCAGAACAAGCAAGATGGATTTTAAAGGTGTACAATAGAGAACGCTTCTAAAAGCTGCCTGATAAACCTTGTTTAGAATTCACATTTTCAGGCATACAAAGCTGCTACTTGCTGTGGATTTGTGTAGGTGCAAGCACTCCAGAACGAACACAGCTAACCATTACATACCTGAATATTCAGAGAGAAAAAGCAGCTCTGTAGTTGCAAGAAAACTGTAGCATGTAAGAATCACTCCCATCATTCAACTTACATCATCTTCTGCAGAATCAGTTTGCTTTATCACCACAATAAATTTAAATTTAAAAGCATTTAAAATAAGCATTAATTTCCATTTTAAAATCTTAAGACCCCAATCATGAAATACAAGCTCCCGTAACACAAGCCACCAAGACAACTATACTCTTACCTAGTCTGAGCTCTCCGAAGTTCCCACACCCTATCTTCTTGCCCACTCTGAAGTTGGGTCCCACCATAAGAACACCAGAAGACGTAGCGGAACTCGGTCGAGAACCATGCCCACTCCTTCCTGGCATTCCTTTTGTTGTCCGCTGCCTTTCATCCTTCTCCCTGTTTGAGTGGTCCATGATCTTAGAATATAAAAACTCTGCCAGTAAACTGGCAGAATTAGGAGTATGTACTCTTCCCTTCCAGAAGAAATATATATCCAAAAGTATCACTCAGTCAAGTTACTAAACAAGTCATAGAAACATCAATTTCGTTTGGCACCATCTCCAGACTCCTAATGTATCTCCACAGTGGTTGATTGTGTCCTGGAAAACTCAATAAAGACAGGTCTTTTAGAATCTAAAAAGAAAAAAAAAAGACAACCAAATATGAGATTGCAAAAATAAAATCAATTTATATTTCATATCAAGAAAATACCAGCTGCTAACCAGACAACCTCCAAGATGGACTATCTAGGGTTCATACAAATTAACAGCTTGTCACCTTCAGTAATTTTCTACATTGAATCTCAAGTACAACATTCAATATTAGGATGTTGGGCAGATACTGCTAAGCAACGCTGCTAAAATATAGTACTAAAACTAAGCTTAATGCTAGTTTGCTATTACTAACAAAGCCCAAAAGTTCATTATACAAGAGGAAAGACAAATGAATACAATAGCCCATCTCTACAGCAATGTTGTTCGTACATTTCTATTGAATTACTTTACAAAGTAAAGTGTAGAGATATTAAGTGTATTTAGTGATGCTAATTTATGAAGTGCTTTGAGACCCTCAGATAAAAGGAGCTGAATAAAACCAAGATGCTTATAAAGTTACATGTATACACCACAGGATAAAAATCAAACCTTCTCCATTTAAACACTAACAAAATACAACAGAACCCAGCAAAATCACACAAGTATCTGGGACTCCCCATTAATGACTAAAATGGGAACATCAGTAAGGGTAGCTCAGCTTTAAATGATTTAATCACATAATACAGTGTGGCGATGGCTCTGGGGGCTGGGGTACACAGCTCTCGTCACAGCTCTCGTGAGAAGTGCGACCTGCCCCACCTCTCAGCCAACCAGCACCGGGCAGGTGTGGGTCTTCTCCCAGCTGCACTTCCCCATGGCAGGAGGACCATGAGGAGCTGCTCTGTGCAGCCCTCCCACCACACAGGGAAGCGCTCTCCCGTGGCTAGGAGGAGACTCCGCTGCACAGTGAACCACTCTTCTGTGGCAAGGAGGAGACCACGCCCCTGCCTGGCACTGACTGGCTGAGAGGCAGGGCAGGACATGCCTCTCTTAACAGCTGTGGCGGGAGGAGAGGTACTGGGAGTTGTGCCCCAGGCCCCCAGAGCTGCCACCACATGGGCAGCAGCACAGGGCTAAGTAAGGGGGGCAGGACAGCACTGGGGGCCCAGAGGCACGGCTAGTGCTGGGGGCACTGGAGACTGAGCTAGTAGTGGGGGGAAGTTATGGGGCATGGCTGGCACTAGGGAAGGTGGGGGAGTTGGATGCAATAGGGCTCTGGAATCTGGAGACCAGTACTGGGGTCTTGCGGTGTGTGGGGTGGGGACAGGGCTGGCACTGAGGCATTTGGGATGAGAGGACTGCACTGGGTGGCTCTGAAGGATGGAGGCTGGCACTGGGGGAGTTGAGCACAGGGGACTCTGCGGTCAGTGGCTGGCACTGGGAGGTAGTGGAGGGCTTTGAAGGCTGGGCTTTTAGCAGACCAGCCACACATTTTCCTTGCATGTTCGTGTATTCCTGATTCGCATGCTGAATATGCAAATAAAATGTTACCGGTCTCCCAACAGTTTATGAATGGTTTGCCAGTCCCTGGTATCAAAAAGGTTGGGAACCACTGACAATAGATGTACAATGACAATAATTCCTATTTCCAATTAAGAATGTAAGCAAGTAGTCAAATACTCGAAAAGTCTAAGCTTATCAAGTAGTCAACTCAACTACTCGCTCCCCCTGCCTTGCTGCCTCTGTATCAGGAGCAGAAAGGGGGGGGGGAGGGGCGGCAGGAACAGAAGCTGGTGGGAACAAGCTTAAAAGCCGGTTCCCCCAGCACTGTCTTCACAGTGGTGCCTGACCACCCCACCACTGCTGCCTCTATCAGGAGTAGTGAGGGGAAGGGGAGAGGGAAAGGAGGGGAAGCTGTCACGAAGCAGTCGCTGTCTGAGGCCCTCCCTGCCCGCCACAAACAAGAGGGAGATCCCGCAGCAACTCCTGTTCATGGCTCCTGGGTACTGCAGACAAGAGCTGTTGCTGGAGCAGCCTCTGTTCAGTGGCTGGGGCTGGCCATAGACAGGGGCAGCTGGACCTGGCTCAGTCCTGGCTTGTGCTAGTCTGGGACTGCTGCAGCTCTGGCTCTGTAGGACCTACCCCGATGTGCCTCTGCAGTTTAAATGTAGTAGGAGCCAGGCTGCCTGCATGCCCGTCTCCTACTACACTTAAACTGCAGAGCCTTGTCGACTAATCGCGTAGTCAATACAATTTGTATTAACTACATGATTCTTCAGTTACCGTGCTCTAACATCCTTATTTCCAATATCAAGAAACTGAAAAGGAGATTAGTTCTTTGGAAAACAATCTACAGGAGAGCACATTTACATTTCTGCTGCTATGGGGGATGAGACATTTTATTCATGAATAATAAATGCACACCGTTTTAGAGTTTATGGAAAGGATCAACAGAATCCAGCAATTCTCAACAACTCCACTGCACTGAGACCCCATCTGACAAATATTGTTTCAGGACCCCATGCGGGGAAATCAAAGCCTGAGCCCTGCCATCTTGAGGTCAAACCCAGAGCCAGAGTTCAACCACCCACTATACTGAGGAACCAAAAACCAAAGCATAAGCTAGTTCAGCTCTGAAATAGTCTTCCAACGAGGATTATAAAGGCCCCATTTTTAGACGCCTTTAACAACAAACTTGATTACTCCAAAACATTTAATGTGTCAGTCTAAGTTTACCTGGATCTGCCAGAGCATGGGGGCCCACCTGTCCACCACGGCCAGGCTGGATCAGCCCCCGCCCTCCGCCCCCTGCATCTGGGCCATGCCCTCTCTAGCCAGGCTGGAGGACCCACTGCCCACAGTGGGATCTATCCCTGCCAGTTAACCCTGATCAGGATGCATTACCTGGTAAGTGTGATGCTTACAAGGGATGTTAAACTGGTTAACTGACTAAGTAGGATCCTGGGCAGGAATTCACTCCAGCCTGGCTAGAGCAGCCCCAAGTGGCTGGCAGCTAGGGCTGCTAGTTGTTGGGGCGGGCTGCCGGCTCTGCATGAGGGCTGGAGCAGTCCTCCAGTGGCAGAAGGCCACGAGCAGGGGGCTGTTCCAGGGAAACCAGTTACCCATTTGCATCCCTAATTTAGACTGGGAGTGTCTGAAAATCTTGCAATATGCATTTTGGCTCTGCAGAATAAATCAGCGTTCTCTCAGGGACACAGTGGGTGAGGTGATTTATTTTACTGGAACAACTTCTGTCGGTAAAAAAGACACAAGCTTTTGAGCTACACACAGGTCGTCAGGCCTGGGAATTTTAGGCCTTGTCTACACTACCAAGTTTTGTCACCAAAACAGTGAGAGCATACACACAACACACTACTGCGACTTCTGTAGTGAAAAACACCCAGTTTTGACAACAAAAAGCTTCCACCACATAAGATACTTTTCCTTTCCTCTTATTATCAATGAACATCCAGTGTAGACACCACGAGACATAGTTTTCTTTTGTCAGCCTCCAGGAAGTGTCCCACAATCCTCACACTGTTGCTCTGGTGGTCACCGGTTTGCACTCCGCTGCCCTGCAGCCAGGTAAATGACAACCAGTCCCTTACCCTGGCAAGCGCCTGAGAATTTTAAATTCCATTCCCTGTTTGGCGACAGCTCAACATGGTGACCATGGCTTGCTATTGCACCAAAGGCTCTCCCACCTGGACTACTATGGAACCGCTGGCTCTACTCAGTATATGGGGAGAACAGTCTGTTCAGTCCCAGCTGTGAGTGACCTGTAGGAATTAGGACACATATGGGCAAATTTCTCAAGGCTTGAGCAAAAAAGGGTATGATGGGCACACTGCAGCACAAAATGAAGGAAAGGAAGGGGAGGCAGGCGTGCCTGAAGGGCTGGGACACAAAGCAGTCCCTAACAGGACATTTTGCAGTCTCAAAGATGTGAGAATGCAAAATGGAGCCTGGCACACCACCTCATGACAAACGGTGTTGCCAGGCACTGTGGGATATATACCCAGAGTGCATTGCTCATGCTGTCGATGGTGTCACCAAAGTGGATACAATCGGTCAGAGAGAGAAAATAACACTTTGGCAACTTTGCTTTTGTCCAGTTTCTAGTGTCAATATTAGTTTCATCAACAAAACTTTGTACTGTAGACAAGCTCTTCCAGTGTCACAGCTAAATACAAGGTGGAACAGATTGTTTAACAAAGTAGTTAACACATTACAAGGGAACATTAAAAGGTGAGGTGGCTCATTAACACCACTACAGCCAAAGGACAAAGAGGACAGGCAGCTGAGGGTGTTGTGATGGGTTATAGATGAGTCTACATTTCAGTCACGGGCATTTTTAGTAAAAGTCATGAATAAGTCATGGGCAGTAAACAAAAATTCACAGCCCGGGACTTGTCCATGACTTGCTACACAAGCTAGACTAAAATTTGTGAGGGTGGGGTGCTACTTGGAGGACATGGCCCAAGGAGTGCCAGGGGAGGGGTGTGTCTTGGGGAGCACCACACAAGTGTTCAGGGAGGGCAGGTTCCCCTCCCCAAGCACCTAGAAAATGGAGACTCCAGCTCTGAGCTCCACGTGCTGCCTCCACTCTGCCACAAGGCCTGGTTCAGCAGCTCCCATTGGCTGGGAACCAATGGTCCCACCTCCGTGGGTGGAGTAGTAATTTTGGTTGTCAGAAGAGGCTCGAATGCAATGAACTTGGAGAACTACTTTCAGATGTGATCAGATGTAGTGCTCATTTTCCAAGAACGTAGGCCACAAATCGCTGTACCTCCTTTGCTAAATGGAGAAAGATTTGAGCTGAGGCACACGCTGAAGCGGTTAGTAGACAAGCAAGACTCCAAAAGTCAAGGCTGGAAAACAAACTCTGAGGACACCTCTTGGCAAGAGCAGCGAGGAGAACATTAACAGTGATACAGAACAGCAAACCTGTCTTGCCCAGCAGGGAAGGAGGACAGGAACAGGGAAGAATAGAAGACCAACTTACCTTCAGCAGCTAGAGGAAGTGGTGAAGAGGTTCACAATTACAGTAAGATACCTACTTTAAAAAAAAAAAACCTAATATGAAAGATGAAGCCACTAAGCAAAGTTCAGTGTGATGGATAGGAGGAGTACTGGCCAGCACTTAGTAAATAAGGGGTTAAATTCAGGTAGCTAGCAAGCATGTTGGCAGGGGGCCAGAAGAACCAATGGGGATACAGTGCTGAAGTGTGAATTGTATTTAGATACCTTGGCTGCTTTCTTTGCAAAAAACAAAACCTAAAGTTAAGGGCTGGAGGGAGCAGATGCAGTAATCAGAATTATTGGACATGGGAGGAGTGAACTGGGCCTTGAAGTAAAGATCAGCACAGATCACGAGTAGAGGGGAAATGTGTATTTAGTCACGATCAGGGTATTTTTCTTTATTTTGGTTGTTCGGTTAAACTTCTCTGTGGGAATCCATGCTTTCCCTCTCCCACTCACCATTTAAATTACCACCCGAAGAATTGATTCTTTGTGTTTTTGATCTGTTCTTTTCTTAGTTGCTCTGTAACACCTAGCAACCAAGTATGCTTGATTAAGTATATATTTTTGTTTTGTTAATAAAATCATCTTTAAGGCGATGATTTGATGTGTGTGTCCTGGAACATAACAGGAGGTCTCTGTGTCTCTGCCTAGCCTTGGAGGTCAGCTATGAGAGAGAGTTTGTTTTTCTATGCTTTTTGCTTCTTTAAGCTCTCTTGGGGCAAAAGAGTTTGGGGTATCCCTGAGGAAGGAATTCAAGTAGTCTTTCCTTTTTTTTCCCCAGCGTTAAATCACTTGAGGGTGGCAGCTGCCCACCAAAATCAGTAAATCTGTGACTCTGGGGAGTTTTTGTAAGCAGAGCCTATAGAGGCAAGGTATTTAAGGTCCCTTGAGGTCCCCCATCTTCTGCACTCGGAGTGCCAGAGTGGGCAACAGCCCTCACATTCAGGTACAGCAGTCTTGTAGGAATTCCAGCACCACACAGTAAGGGTTGCACTTTTTACCAAAGTTATGCCTCTGGACCTCACCTGTAACCTACCTGTGCCACTTTCTGTGTATATCTCTACCTGGCCAATAGGATAGGTGCCTGGTAAATTTTTCAACCCTTCTTCAATCACAATGAGTTCTGCAAGGTTTCTTAAAATTGTGATGATATAGTATCTATACATTGATTTCTGTATTCATATAAGAAAGCAGAGATTCAAACAAACAGTCAAAGGGTCCTTCTACAACTATCAAGATACAGCTGGCCATTTAAACAGGCTTACAGTTCAAATTTTATCAGAAATAATCAATGGAAAGGCAAAATATGCCTGTAGAACTGGTAGCATTTTAGTGTCTTAAAAATCAGGGGGTAGCAGAGTTACTCTGTACAGGATAAACTTAAAAACAACAAGAAATGGTCTAGTAGCACTTTATAGACTAACAAAACATGTAGATGGTGGTATGAGCTTTTGTGGGCACAGCCCACTTCTTCAGATGACTGGACTTTTCTGTAAAACTCCAGTCATCTGAAGAAGTGGGCTGTGCCCACAAAAGCTCATACCACCATCTACATGTTTTGTTAGTCTATAAAGTGCTACGAGACCATTTATTATTAAAATAATGTCTTTAAAAGTTGTAGTTGTATTCATAGAAAAGGCTTCCCAGTAGATAAGTGGGAATGTGGGGCAAAGTTAAAACAGCTTGTGGAAATTATATAGTGAAATATCCTCACCTTAAAATATTCAGATAGATACAAGATACAAAAGCATTCTAATGTCCCCCACCACCACTAATGTTATTTGTTTTCTTGATTTGTATCTTGTAGCTATCTAAATACTAATATTAATAGTTGTATAGGTTGAACCTAAGGATGTTAAAATGCAGTTAATTGACTAGTCGACGGAATTTCCATCGACTAGTTGAGAGGCACTTCCACATTCCTCCTGCTGGGGCTCTTGTACATTTCAAAGGAGGAAGGTGGAACTCCATGTACAGTCCGGAGCCAGGGGGAAAGTCTGGCTGACTCCAGGCTGCATGCTGCATGCCTGCTTTGAAATGTACAAGAATCCCCAGCAGGAGGAGAGGGGGGCTATTGTACATTTCAAAGCCATAGAGCCCAGGGTCAGTGGGGGAGACTCAGTCCCTCGGCTGACCCCAGGCTCCCTGGTATGCTGCATGCTGCTAGGAGTCTGGGGTCAGCTGGGGAGTCCCCAGCTAACCCTGGGCTCCATAGCTGTCCCTTTGAATTGTGCAGAGGTGGCATTTTAAAGGGGCAGCCCGCAGTGGCCACCTTGGGGTTTCGAAATGGTAGGAGAGCAGTACTACCACTTTGAAGTGCCCCTTCGCCCCCCATTGCTGCCTCTCTCTGAGGCAGCAAATGGGGAAGGGGGGGGGGGGAGAGAATATCGACTAGTTAACTAGTCAGAAGACTATCAGATAAGCCTTCCTGAATTGTCAAAATGGGTCCCCATCTGGAAAAGGTTGGGAACTGCTGAACTGAGGTTCAACATATGACCAATGCCAAAGTTGTTTAAAAAGGAATGGAAATAGGGTTGCCAGGTGTCTGGTTTTGAACTGGACAGTTCGGTATTTGAGCTTTGAAATGTCTAGTATTTTCTAATTAAGTAAGTTTTATTATCATCATGAGTATCAGTACGTAGTTGCACCTACCAGCCAGGCTCAGGGACACCTGTAATTGTGAACCCCCATCTCCCCTGGCCAGCCTTGCTCCCCTCCCAATCTGAGATCAAGTGTGTCTGGTATTTTTTTGAAGCCATCTGGTAACCCTAAATGGAAATTCATCTAAAAAATATTGCCAATGTGTATGGGAGATCAGAGGTTTGTTAGGTTAAAAAGAAAGGTTATTTTAGAAACCAAAACTTCTAAATAAATTTCATAATCAGTCTCTCAAACCAAGTTAATTCATGTAATACTGCGGGTAAGCTAATGTAGAGCTGCATTTGTGAATAATGAACTGAGTCTTAAACTAACCTATTAAACCTATAGAAGCGCTTTGTACTGCCAGGAGAATAACCCAGATCACCCACACACACACGTGCATGCATGCTACAGCCTTAGGCCTGGGCTGGTCTACACCAACACTGCTTGAAGTCTGTGTTCCCTGTAAGCTGTGCAGTTGCATGGCCACCCAGGAGTAACTCAAGTATCACATGTGTTTAGATGTCCCTCCCACCGCTGCTCTACAGTCACGTTGCTCCTGCCCTCTGCTCTGGATGCCCTTGCCAGCTGCTCCCAGGATCCTCTCAGCTGCTGTACAGAGCTAGGATGGGGGGGGGGGGGGGGGGGGGGGGTAGGCACAGATGTCAAAGCATCACCCCCTCCTCCTACACATGTAGTCCATCTCTGTGGGGTGAGGGTCAGGGCCCAGGAGCAGGAGAGATGCTGCAGTCTGAGCCTTCTGGTGAGTGCTTCAAACAAATAGTACATTGGCTGGTGGGGAAAGACAGCGCACACATGCACAGTGTCTTTGACACTAGGGATGTTAATGGTTAACTGGTAAGTCTCACCCTTGATTAGGCTTAACAATTACGGTTAAGATGGGGGCTAGAGCAACCCTCCCACCCACAGCAGGCAGGGGGTTGCTCCAGCCCCACCGAAGTAGCTCTTGTCCACAGCAGGCCCAGCCAGGGGAGTGCTGTGGGCAGGGGGCTCCAGCCCAGTTGCAGCAATCCTTATCTGTGGCAGGCAGGTGAAGGGGGTTGCCCCAGCCCAGCCAAGGAGGGCCTGCCCCCCTCCCCATTTAATTGGTTAACTGATTTAATTTGTTACCTTTAACAGGATTTTACAACCCTATTTGACACAGACGGTCTGACACATGCACCTCCAAACACTCTTATTTTTACTTTTGTACTTCCTGCAATGCACATGCATTCTCTATAATTTTAATTTTTAATTATGCTGTTATTTTCATTTTTTGACTATCAATTTCATTTCTCTCTTCTGCTTAAATTTAATTGAGTAGTGAGTTCTAAAACGCATAACCTGTCCCAACTGGAGTAATTATCCTTATGGCAACTGTTTAAATATAACATCTTGGGGGCTTGTTACTTCTTCTGTCTCACATCACATCAGTATTGGTACACAACAAAATTCATTCTGCACATAGATGGAAAAAACATTGACAGTTCTCTCTAGAGTGTGGGAAACCATCGGGCCCTGCGCCCCCATCCACCGCCAGATATGAGCTTAGCCAGCAGGTAGAACCGATGGGTTACTGGTTCACAGGGATAGCAACAAGACTATGCTATGCTGTAACACAGGAACCAGGAGCAGTCAGTGCAATCCCTCTTGCCCCCCAAGCCAGCTAGACTCCCTGCATCCTAAGCCAGTGGAAACTAACTCTCACTCTCATCCCTGCAGGCAGCCCCCCCTCCTTTGTCCAGCTTCCTGGGCAAAAGGTGTCACCTTATTCAATCTCCAACTTAGGCTCAGGTTAGAAGACAGCCTGAGCTGTTATGTATGTGCTAGGCTGGGCAGCCTTTCCTCAGTGAGAGACTCACCCAAAACTCCCATCCCCAGCTGGCACCAGTGCAGTGCCCAGGGAAACTGAGGCACACACAGATTACAGAATAGCACAGGACAGTAGGAATCACATACAATAAAGCAAACAGTGAATACAATCCCCACTTCATCACAGGAACATTCAGGCTGACATAACTCCCACTATAGAGGCAGCTAGGGCCACACCAAAATCCTCCCAGTGACTACCTCAAGGGGATGGATTTGCTACAGCCTCAGAAAAACCTTTCTGTCATCCTAGTTAGCTGTAGCTATGCACTGTAGCTACAGACTCTGTGACGCGGTCATGCTTATAGTGTAGACACACCCTTACTGTCAAGGCTGTGAGCATGGAGGCCGAGTGCTCAGCCTGTGGATGTAAGGACACATACCATGCTGCTCAAGCAGCAGGTCCTATGGAAGCCAGACGCAAAGGATTATCAAACAAATTCATCTGACTAGCAGGAGGCTCGCTACCAGAAACAGAGAGGGCAGTAGGAAAGAAGTAACCTTAGATAATGGTGAGCCTGAAGACATATATGCTTTCCTACACAAGCTTCTTGGCCATATAGATTTTTTTTTTTTTTAAATCCACACTTTCCAACAGGTTAAAAAAAAATCTTTTCTATGTTCAGAGAAAAATCTGTTCATCCAGACTTAGTTACCATGCATTAAGAACTTAGTATCCATAAATGACACACTGAAAGGCCATTTTAGAATCTAATGAAAGCAAAGTTGAACTAAATTAAATTCATATGAACCACTGCTAAATAATCTGACAAAGGCTTTCTGACAATAGAATGATTAATATCGACACCCACAAATATAATTTCTAGAAGAGCAGCTGTTAAAGCTGCATCAACTCTCAAACTTTATTCTTAAATCTTCTGTTCGGAGCTGTAATTAAAATGGTATCCCTGAGTAATTTTCCAAAGCATCCAACTTAGGTGCTTTGGAAAATTTTACCCCGTGGTCAGAGGCTGCTGTCATCATCTCAGAGGGAGTTGTGTAGGGCAGCAGGTGGGAGCTAGGGGGTTGCTGGCAAATTTCACCAAAATTTCCAGACACTGTGCAGCCATAGCCAAAGAGACTTGGGTTACTTCACTATGGTCGTCTTCCTCAATCTACTTCTTCTGCAGCACTTCTCTCCAGATGAGCAACCATTTCTATACATTTTGGTGTTTGTCAGGGTGTGTGTGTGACATCTAGAACTTGATCGCCTTTCACCCACTCTTCGAGTTCATTATACCTTCAGTTTAATTATTAGGTTTGTGGGGTCACCATTTGGAAGGACATCAAGTATGTCCTGTAGTACCCTTCTTTTTGGCCTGATGTTTAAGCCTTGAAATTCTTCATCAGAAGACCCTTCCACAAATCTCACTTCCGTCCACAATTTTCTCCATGCCATCTTTGTCCGTGAAGCTTACAACTTTAACCAGGCACATGCCACATTGAAGACCGCAACCTTAATGTTATACCGTGCAAGGATGCTGCGTTTATCTAATGGCGTAGTCGATACAAATTGTATCGACCACATGATTCGTTGATAAGGACGCTCTGCAGAGCTGCAGTGGAGGTAGCTCCAGGAGATGGCTTGAGCAGTCCCGGCTGGTGGGCTCCATGTAATAAGAGCTGCCAGGTGCTTCCTATATTTCAAATACAGTGGCACAGTGTTTCAGACCAGTGCAAGCTGAGACTGCTCAGTCCCAGCTTGCACTGAGTCCAGCAGCCCCTGTTCATGGCGGCCAGCCCTGTCCGCCACAAACAGGGGTTGCTGATCAAGCAGCCTAGCAGTACTCAACTAGGTTTTGAATAATTCCATCTATTGGCTGACTAACTGAGGTGACATTTGCAGGCAGGAAGACCATGAAAATATTGCCCAACTCTGTGAGCTTGACAATTAGCTAAAATCAGAATAACCTTTGTGTCCAAGTTCCCTTAGGTGGTCTTTTACAGCAGGAACCAGGTATGGTGTAACTAGTACCAAAATATTTTCTTGTCCATCCACGCATCTGGCTGAACCTTGTACTTCACTGGCAGATAGCCAGTAGCATTCAAGGGTATTGTCCACTTGAATTTTGCTACTTGATTTTGTGTGTGCCAGATGCATTCACACATGTACGCACAGTGATGCAATTCTTGTTCCTCTTAAATTCAAGCGCACCAACCTCACCTGCGCCAGCAAGGGATGAAGTTGTCAAGCAACTCCGAAGAGAGACCCATTTCATGAGCATTGTACAGTAGATGTTCTGAGGTTATGCCATGCTCCCTGATCAACATCTTTAAAAAAATACTTTTCTGCAACCTCATGATCAGCAGGCTGTCTCTCTCCAGAAACATCAAGCCTTCTGATGCCATGTCACGTCTTAAAGCATGCTAACCATCAGGAAAAAAAAATACAGGTCTGTCATTTCTATCAGCTGATAAGAGTCCTTAGCCACCTTGATCAACATCAGGCCAGAAATTGGAGCTCCCTCCAACATTTCAAGGAAAACCATTCAGAGTATGTTGTCTAATTACTCCAATTCTAGTTTGTGCAAAGTGTGGCATTTCTCAATTACTTTGCTCGTCTCAGCACTTGACACCAATTTAATCTGATTTGCCTTCTGAGCCTTAATATCGTAGATCATCAATGAGCCAATACCAAACTCTTGCATCAATTGGTTCCTGTTTTCTCCTCTTTCAAGGCACCTAATTAAGTCCAATTTCTGAGTTATCACCATTAAAACAGGTTTTCCTTTTCTGTCCTTTGCTTGTTGATGGTGTAATTACTAGCCATAGTTGCAGTATGGGTTAGTTAATACAGTATCCAATAAGGGTGCTGTATTCTACTCAGAAGCACTACATGAAAACTTTACTGCAGCAAGTTTATAAACTAGACTTCCCCAAGTGCCAGAAAATATTCAATAATCATGACGGATGGCTATCTGAATTTTTGTGGTTAATTGAAGGGGGAATTACATTGCTATCTATGACAAATGCCGGTTAACCGAGTTGTCTGGATATTCAAGTGCAAGATAACAAATCTTGTACTGCAGTATGGAAGATAGCTAAAAGCAGGAGAAGTGGACAAATTGCAAAACAGAAGCTAGCATTGTTGGAGCAAAAAGAAGGGCAGGTAGGAAGCCTGTGTTAGTTGGGAAAGGGGAGGTGCTGATCAGCAGGACCTGCAGACCCCGGTATGAGAAACACTGAATTAGACTACTCCAACAAAAGAAGTCTCTTCTCTCAATAGCTGGGTAGCATCTAGAGAGCTCAATTGAGGAAATTCAAGGTTGTGATTTAACACAGTTTTAATCAATGGCCAGCGGACTAGATCACAAAGTTTTTATTTCAGTTACAATCGTTCCATTATATTTGGGCATAACCTTTCATGGGCAAAGACCCACAGCATCAGATGTGCATCTTCAAAAACAACCGGAAGTCTGTGGTACCTTGCAGATACAGACTAATGCTGCTACCCATCTGAGGCTATGTCTAGACTGCATCCCTCTGTCAGAGGAATGCAAATCAAGCACATCGAAATTGCTAATGAAGCAGGGATTTAAATATCCCGTGCTTCATTAGTATAAACATGGATGCCGCTTTTTTCAACAGCTTTTTTGAAAATGAGGCTTTGAAAATGAGGCTTACAGGATCTGTCGAAAAAGGGTTTATTTTCGACAGATCCGCATCTAGGCTGCCATTGTTTTCAAAAAAGCTGTTTCAAAAAAAGCAGTGGCCATGTATATGCTAATGAAGCACGGGATATTTAAGCCCTGCTTCATCAGCAATTTCAACGTGCTTGATTTACATCCCTCTGTCGACAGAGGGATGCAGTCTAGACACAGCCTGATACTTGTAACAACTCCATTGTCATATCACTTCCTGGAAAAGTAGCACCTCACTTCTACCGTAAATCTTGCCTCAAGAATCATTTGTAAGGCTAGCTGAAAGGGAAGGGCACTTAGTTTAACTTTAAAAAGAGGAATAGGAATGGTGAAGGGAAGAAACCAGACTGTAATGAGGGCAGTCACATGGAGAATAGTCAGAACACTAGGGTTTTAGTTCTATTTCCTGTCATGCTACAAATCCTTTAGAAGTGATTCTCCCCCAACTCAAGATAACTAGTGAAAAAACTCCTCAAGTCTAAGCAGTAAGCATGTAGAGGATGTTTGACTTATGACTCAGTGAAATTCACTAACATCAAGGTAACATTTTTCACTTCAGCAACAAACCCAATCACAACATAAAAACTATCTAATAAAGTGACAGGTTTAAAAATAAACCTCTTAAGCTCAGTTAACTATGAAACTGACTCCTTCAATACCCTATATATCAGGGGGTCAGCAACCTATAGCTCAGTATGGAACCAAATACAGCTCTCGTCATTCCCAAAATATGTGCAAAATTTTTCATTTTAATTTAAAAAGAATTCAAAATTTAAAACCTGCATAATTACTCATGTCAAGATGGTCTTTTGTCTATTTCACCATTAATCAGACGTGAAAGAAAGGCGGTGCATCCCAGCAAGAGCCAGCTGAGGGACTCTGCTCATTTAAAGGGCCAGCTCAGGGTGTGCTGAAGGGGATGCATGCACACTCCAAGCTGGGATAATGAGGGGCTGGCAGCAGCAGCAGATGCCTCCATGTGGCCACAGCAGCCCAGCTCCAGCCCTCATCTGATGGCTGCAGTCTGACCGCAGCTGCCATGCTCCTGGGGCAAATCCTGCGGCCCAACCATAGCAGCCTCGCAACTGCTGCAACAACCCAGCAACGGCGGCCCAGCTTGGGCTCCAGCCACAGCAGCCTGGCCAACAAGGCCCCAATTAGGGCCTAGCCCCCAAATGGCCACAGTGTCCTATCCCCAGCCCCGATCCAGGGGAAGGCCGTGGTCTGGCTCCCCTCTGGGCACAGGAAGGGCTGGCCCTCTCCTGCTGCAGCATGGGTAGGAGGGGAGGCCACGATCTGGCTGCGGTGAGCCTGGCCTGACCCCTCATCCAGCCACTGCTGCCTGGGTGCAGTAGCCCAGCCTTGGCCAAGTAAGGTAATCCAGCCCCATGCACACACCCACATACTCTACTTCCCACCCCAACTCCCTGCCCTGAGCCCCTTATGCACCCCAACCCTGACTCCTACACTCCCACATCCACAAACTGCACCCCCAACAGCAGTAGAAGTCCCATTACGTAAAGTCTGGGAGTACAATGTTTCACTGATGCTATTAAACATCCTGTCAATTATCAATAATATTCAGTTGTATATTTTCAGTCATGCAAACGGGCATTCTTCTATAGCTCATTCTTATACAGCTCTTTGTTGACCACTTGTTCTGAATGTTGATGTGGTTTGGCTCTTTGGTGTGAAAAGGTTGCTAACCTCAGTTCTCCATTTGGCCAGCTCCCTACCTTCAGCTGCCCTAGCACAGCCACAGAGCAGTCACCTGCCCTGCCCCGCCCCAGCCACTGTCAGCTCCAGTCCTGAGCAAGCTGGTGGTGGCTACCTGGCTGCTCCTGAGGTGACCAGCTTGCTCTGGCACAGGGCCAGGGTGTGCCCCACTGCTCCCACCCTAGCTGCAGTTCCCAGCCCTGGGGAAGCTGGTGATGGCTGCCTAGCTGCTCCTGCGGTGGGCAGCCTGGCTCCAGCTCACAGCCAATGCAAGCTGTATGGAGGCTGCCATGCTGCTCCTGCCCTGACTGCAGCTACCAGTTCTGGGGAAGCTGGTGGCGACTTCCTGGCTGCACCCAGGTTGGGGGTGGGGGGACTTGACCCCACAATCCCAGACTCTGGAGGCTGATGCCTTATCCATTATGCCACTGGAGCACCCTCCCTACCTCCAGCTACTGCCTTATCCTCCCTACCTTCACCTCCCCCACACAACCCTGTGCTCACCATATACCTGAACCCCTCAAACAACCCAACCCAGACTCCTGCACCTCCACATACAGCCCCCGCCATAAGATTAACAGTTGACAGGCTGAATGCCTGCATGAAGCTGGATTTGATCAGTTATGATGTACACGTCAAAGAAATGCATGAGAAGATGCAGCAGCAGAAGTCCCATTACATAAAGTCTGAGTACAAGGTTTCACTTATGCTACTATCAATCATCCTGTCAATTATCAATAATATTGATAGCTTGGCTCTTTGGTGTGAAAAGGTTGCTGATCCCTGCTATATTCCCAGAAAAGCTGGAACCATTCCCCTGCCTCCCCAATAAGGATGGAGAACTGAGTCACAAATGGCAGTGCCTGCATGCTAACAGCAATGTCAGAGTCTGCTGCCACACCTATACTGGAACAGACTGTGTGCAAGGCAACCAAGCAGTATTATTCACTCTTACAAAGAGCAAAGATTTACTGCTATAGCGATGGACCTTTTAGTCTGGGGGGCTGCTGACCCCCAGACTAATAGATTCTGTGTGCTCCAGCCCAACAGTGGGATAGTGGAGGGCTCTGGTCCCAGTGCAGGCTACCCAGTGCTGAAGGGGGGGAGGGGACCTGAGTCTTAGGGGCCACATCCAGGCAAGCCAGGAGCCACAGGTTCCTCACCCCTGAGTTAACTGGTTAAACCTAAGGTTTAACTGGTTAACTGATTAACTAGGATTTTATATCCCTAGTCCACAGTTAAACTTGAAACGTTTAGGCACCCACAAATGAAACAAGGTTGCAAACAAGTTGCCTACTTCCTACTCGAGATTGCCCTATTAAGCTCTATCAAAATACATATTGGTAAACTTGGTGCAGGCAACAAACAATCCAGCTTCTTGCTGTGTGTGTCAAGAACATTCCTCTTCTTTATTTAATACTCAGTGTTTGTCCTGAATACAGAAAGTTCTCCCTCTCCTTGGATGAATGCACTATAGCTCAGTCTTTGTACCCAGTTCCTGGGGTACCTGACAACATCTCAAAATGGTACTGAACAAGGACATGAGTATTCAAAAAGTTAAATGTTTATCTGACAGATGCCCACAAGCATAAGATATAGTAGATATATGGAACCAATGTAAAAAGCACTGCTTCAAGTTCACAATAATTCCCTGCCCCGCAATGAGTATTCCTCTTGGAGGAATTCTGCGACATTGCACACTAGCCATGCAAAATCCCATTTAAAATGTTAACGGGTTAAACTATATGTTTACCATTAACCATCCCACTGGTGCAATCTCCCCCTCCCCTGCATGTGGTGGACCAGGCCAGGATGGAGCAACCCCCCCACATGCAACACAGCTCCAGTCCAGCTGAGCTGGAGCGGCCCCTCCCCTCCAGTGCGGTGGGCCCTGCAGGGCAGGGCCCCTTTGCACTGCAGCGGGCCAGGCTGCTCCAGCCCAGCCACTTGGCACTGGGCAGGCTGTAGCAGCCCCTGCACGTCACCGTGAGCTGCTCCAGCTAGGCCAGGCGCTAGTTAAGTTACCCTGCTAAGCATGCCAGTACAGAAGCAGAATTCACATGTCCCACTACCACCCTCCCCCCACAAAAGTCATCTTTCTGAAGGGGAAGTAAATGGAAGCCACAAGAGTAGGCACACACCCCACCCCAGCAGTCCAGCGTGCATCATTTCAAGTGCTGAGTCAGACCCATCCCCCAAAATCTCTGCTGCCCACCCCCACCACTTCCTCTTCCCCATCCACCCAACCCCTGTTCATTCAGACCCCCTCCCATACCAGATTGCCACGCCTCCCCCCCATCCACACCCAGAACCCCCATTGTACCAAGCCCACTGCATGCAAACTGTGGAGCTCCACCACTCTGCCTCTGAATCCCCACCCCTGCATCCCAACAAGCCCTAATCCTATGCACTTGGACCACTGCAACAAGCTCCCCCAAAAGCTCCACCCACTGAGCCCCAACCAGCTGCACCCAGATCCCCACAGTATGCCACCCATATCCAGACCTCCCCCACTAAGTCCCAATTACCATCACCAAGACCCACTGCAGAGTCCCATTGGCCCTGCATCCAGGGCTCCCAGCCAACCACCCTGTGCATTCATTTTGCACCCACGCTCACAGCCTCCATTGAGTTTCCCACACCCAGACTGCCCCACCAAGAACCTTCTCACCCAACACCTTGATGTCCCCACAACAGGATCCTGTGATTAGAATCCTGGCCTTTACGTGACTGGCACAGAGGGGTAGGCCCCCCAGAGTATTGGGGGCAGCCCCCACCTTAAGCAGTGTCAATGTTGAATGCAGTCTCATCACCAAGTTCATATCCAAGGTGGTGGAAGGGGAGGCTCCAGAATCATCTCCTACCTGTAGGCAGCCACTGGCATGTGCTTCCCACTGCCATGCTGGAGCCTCCACGTTCGTTTTCTGACCAAACAGATTCGCAAAGTTTTGCAGAATTTTGAAATATATCACAATTATTTTATTGGCACAGAATTTTCTCGGGAGTAAGACAGGCTATTGCTTACATCCACAAGTCACACCGAGCAACAGCTAAATGGGTATTAGGCACTCAAACCAATTTTAACAAGTATCCGAACAACAGGGCTTATACCTAACAACTAAATCAGTCTAGAAATTTATGTAGTTAAACAAGTAAAACCCATAGTTGGCCAATACTCTCAACATGTCTTCACAGGGCTCGTCCACAGGCAGACAACCGGCCAAATGTAAACTGCTCGACACTTCTGAACAGACTGCAGAGTCTTTTTCTATTTAATTACATGGCCTAGTGCGGCCTTTGACAGCCTAGGCAGCCAGCCCCATGTGACTTGGTTTATCGAAGGCAGTAACAGGCTACTTAAGTGCGAAGCTCCAGGCTCCCTGCTGTCAGTTAAATCAATGGATGTGCTCCCAGTGAGGATGCACTTCCAACAGAGGGGGCATAACTGAAAAACCACAGAATTACTGCAGAAGCTGAACATCAACTTTATTTTGCACTGTAGACTTGCCCTTATTACTATGTGAAAAATATTTCTCAGGTCTGTACCTTGACTATAGCTTGACAAAAAGTAATGGAGTAACCTGTGTTAGGGCTTGTCTAAGGTAGGAAATGCACTTGTCCTATACACATTACAAATTACAGCTAGGTCAAAGGGAAACCCTGGTTCAGTTGTATTTATAGTGCAGAGTCCATTTAGTAGTGTAATTACTTTTGTTTCCTTTAACGCAGCTTTTCATCCATAAAAATAGTTTCCCAGTATTGTTTCTAACAAATACTTTTTTGAAGATCAAGATCTTTGTAAATGAAGGGTGAAGTTTGTACATGCTCTAAATAAAATGTTAAAGAGTAAACATGCCACATAAGGTCACATTAACTGCTCAGAGCGTAACTGGCCTAGAACTACTACAGCAAAGTGACGCAGCAAACTGATATTTCTTTCACACACCTATGCTTACTTGCTATTCAGGGCATAAAACAAGTGCTCTTAAAACTCATCTCTATGGCTAAGTATGACAGGATCAAGAGAAGATTACATTATAAACAAGAAGAAACGATGGCAGTGTTTCAAATGCTGAAGCAGGCTGTTTGATTCACAGTTAATTCTTCTAGATATAGAAGCTCCCTAATGGTTTTTCTTTCACTGGATTAAACCCTCGAGTTCTACATTCTAGGGAAGCAGACAAAGTTCAGAAGTTATAAGTGGCATTATCTTGAACTTTGCCAAGAGAACCTTTTACATAATAGGAAAATTGTTGCCTACTTCCTCCATTGATTTAAGCTTTGTTGAGTAACAGACTGCAATTATTGTTTACAAGAGAGGTGGGGAACCACAGGCCCCAGGGACCGCTTGCCTGCATCTGGCCCCTGAGGCTCACGATCCCCAAATAAGCCTGTGCTGGCAATCCAGCTCCTCCACTGTCCCACCACAGGGCTGGAGCACACAATCTAATAAGAGCAGGGTTCCACAATTACCACCAGTATCAAGGGGATGCTAAAATGATCCATGCCACCCGTGGGAAAGGCAGTTCTCGCCCCTCCCTATGACCTTACCAATAAGGCTATATATTGCCTCTGTCAATACAAATATCTCTACTCGAGTTGTACCACATTAAAGGATCTCAATTCCTCAAGTTTCAGGATCATATCTATCTTTCTTTCGTTGTGCTGCTGTAAGAACTTGTTCCTGATCCTTGCTCTGTCATGAATCAGAAGTCCCCATCACTCTAATCTTTTGTGCTTGGTACATGCTAAGTTCTTCCAGCTAACAGAACAATCTCTTGCACCGAATTCCAGTAATTTAGGTTCAGGGTTCCCATTGTGCTTGCCCATCGGCATCTCTATCGTGAGCTTCCAAGGTAAAAGTTTGATCTAAATAGACAATGTAAGTCAGCTTAGAGCCAAATACAGCCATTTGAGAAACAAACGAACAAAAAACATACTGCAGTATGTAGATACAGGAGAACAAGATCATGTGAGAAATCACTTCACATTTCCACTCAGGAAATTACATAATATATTGGCTATTAGGGGGTGGGGGAGGAGACAAGATTTTTTCACTAAGTATTTCGGTATTCTCCCCATAGATGGTTTTGTTATAAATGTGAAACATGTCTATTTAAAATGCACATTATGCCAGTGCAAGCAACTGTCACTAATGTTTCTAATCTAGCAGAAAGTAGAGGCATGAAGCATAAAAACCGGAAACGTAAAATTTAGTTGCACATCACTGACAGAAGGGGACAATTTTTAAGTTATAAAGGTATGCAAAGAGCTTTACAGGCAAATACAGTCCTTACTCCAAGGAGCTTATGAGTTAAGCTTTACCTAAGTTAAAAACATCAAGATGGGAAGTAATGCCATAAAGTGCAGTTTTCCCCACAGTGAGCAGAAGGTGTAAATACAGTATATGCAAATCAATAAATGCGTACAGCAATAGCAGTTTAAACATATAAGTTTCCCCATGGCAGACATTGTAATTGAGACAGTTGATGATACACAAATGGAAGACTGAGGCAGCAGGAAAGTAGACTCAGAGAGGGAATAGGGGAGACAACTGCATGAGAATTAAACAGAGGCACTTGTAGAAAGATTCTTGATGCTAAACCCTCCCACTATTCCAGGAAATGAGTTAAGATGTCCCTAAGGAGGGCTTTGGGGAGATGTTACTGCACTAGCTCACAACATTTAAGAGGGTGGGGGAAGAGAGGTACTGAGGACTGGTGTACCTACATAATTCGACTAATATTAAATTATTAAGCAATGAAAACAGGACAGCCCGAGTGATCTGGAGTGCTCGGTAAGCAATTAAGATGTATTTTAATACAAGGAAGGTCATACATCTAGAAACAAAGAATGCAAGCCAGGCTAACGTAATGGGAGACTATCCCGAAAAGCTGTCACTTGAAAGGATTTAGAGGTTCGAGTGGTAAACAACCCAGGACAATGCGGTGAGAAAACTCCGCCCCACCAGGACTCAGGGAAGGGCTCCTCCCCCCGGAACAGTGGGTAGCCATTCTGCCACAGTACACACACGGGGAATCAGCTGCAGCAATAGTTCAAGGGCTCAAGCCTGTGGTTAGTCTGAGCAGAGTCTCATTTCGTCAGGCCTTTACTTAGGGCAGGGCAACAAATAACTCAGGAGGGCTCAGCCCTAGGTTCAGGCTGACCCTTTAAGCAAATATCAAATGAAAACCCTGGCACTAGCTCAGGAAAGGTGACAGGTGCAGGCATTTTGCCTAGAGAAACAGAGGGGAGACTGACCGATGGATTGGGGACACAGGCCCTCCCACTTCACTGCATCCTAGCCCAGGGCCCTATCAGTGGCTGATCAGACTGTCACTGGGTCAAGCACTGTCTCAGCCAGATTAAGGTCAGCTATCCCTGGACCACTTCCTAACTCCCCCTCAGAGCGTACCTCGCTCAGTAGCAGGCCATCTGGGTTGTTGGGGAATGGAACCTCCATCGGGTCCAGCAACTCCTCTGGGTCAGGGTCTGTTTGTAGTCTAGGGATGTTAAAATGTGTTTAATTGATTAACCAGGTAACCACTGAAAATTTCACAGTTATATGTATGGAGGTAGCCAACTCCCCTTTTAAGCTGGCTCACACCTGCCATCCCACTCCCAGGTGCCGGCTTAAGTGGCTTCCTGCGCATATGGCTCCCAACCGTCACCCCACCCGGCTGCCTTATCAGTTACTCATTTGCACAACTACACTCTTACATCCCTACTGTGGTCCCAGTGGCCATAACCAGTTTTTGGCTTCCTTTAGGTCTGCCACAGCCTCCCAGCTCAGAAGGTGCCTGGCTCCTTCAGCAGTTGGGCTCTGAGCTCCTGGGCCTATTTTTTATACTTCCTATCCCAGCTCTTGACTTCTGACCTAATGGTAGGTGGGAGTGGCCCCACTCACCAGGGCTCAGGGAGGGGCTCCTCCCCCTCCAGATCAGTGGACAGCCATTCCAACGCACTACAAGGACTAATGAGATCCTTGGAGATAAATAGATATATCTATGGGAGAAGTAGGAAGGTGATTTTATCCACAGAAATGAGATTGATGACCACTATTGAATACTGTGGATGCTGGAATTGTATGCATTTGAAAAGCACGGTGAAAGAGCTGGAGAGGATAACACAAGTCAAAAATGACTCTGGCTTGAAAAGATGCCTTGCAGTAAGAGACACTTAAAGAGCTCAATCTATTTAGCTTGTCAAAAAGATTGAGAGGTGACAATTAGTGTTCAAGTATCTTCATAGCAAGAAAATTCCAAGTACTAAAGGGCTTTGACCTACTGGAGATAGCAAGAGCAAGCTCCAAGAAAGAAACAGATAAATTCAAATTATAAATAAGAAATTGTTAACAGCAAGGGCAATTACTACTTCTGTTGGCAGTTTGTGCTGATGGTTAGATTATCCATTTCTTGAAGTCTTTAAATCCAAGAGTGGATGCCTTTTAGAAGATATGCACTAGTCAAAGTTATCGGTGTTCAAAGAAAAATTTGACTGGAGGTTACATTAGATGACTGAATGGTCTTTGCTGAACTTAATACAAAAATCAATGAATTAGTATTGACTCTTGCAATTTTATCACAAGTGTGACTGCATTTGGCATTGAGACCCCAGTTTATACACTCAGGAATGTTAACTTTTTCTAACTAAGTTTCTAGTCCTCACAAGAAAAGCTTGAAAACATGAACTCAATGTTCCAAAACCAGAGGGCAAATAACCAAACTTAAAGTATCCTGATTTGGTGATGCCATACTTGTTTTTTTGCTAATTTCCAGGTGGGTGTTCAATGATGAATATATAGATAAAGAACGAAAGTTGTCTTATTCTCCTACCGAGTGTCTAAAATAATGATCAGAAATTAGTGATTACAAGAGACAAATTAAAGATGGGTGTTGCAAGACCAAAAAAAAAAAAAAAGGTGTTTGCAGAACTCTGGGCCAAAGATGACAACATCTACTGATAAAAATGACACCTACTTTGCAGTGTGTGGTAAATGAATAGCAATTTCCCCCTCCATATTTCTTCATCGGATGCATAGCTTTTCTGCCTGCGAGTCAGACAAATCTGGAACTTGCTTTTACTCGAAGTGGCATATTCTGTGATGAGTTGCCTCCCTCATCTACCAGTTTTACTCACCTTCACAAGAATTTTGATTTAAATAAAAGATGGTTTAGAACTTCACATACTCAGCAGAAAACAGATTTGTTTAGGAGTTCAACTTCACTTTTCTATAGAACATCTCAAAAGAATCAGTTGAATGGATTATTCCTTGTGCAACTCTGCACTTAGAGATAAGGTAGCCCTGAAAAAGTGAAGCGACAATTTCCTGAATTTATTGTAGAACAGGGATCCCATTGTTGAGAAGGGACATGTCCTCCTAGAAGAGCTGATTTAGCCCAATTTTATTCCAAGAAACTCATTCTCATCAATAGATTTCTAGCTGAGTGCTACTGCCTCCTTAGCCATAATGTTGGCCATACTCTGATAAACTACCTACCTCAAGCAGCATCACTAGAAAGTGAACATTAGATAGTCATTGTTTAGGGCCATGTCTTCATCTTCCAGAAAGTGGATCACCGCATTGATGATTTTCCGAGGTTTGATATACCAGGTCTAGTCAACACCCATTAAATCAAAAGCTGAGGGCGCCTGCATCAATGCCAGCAATCTTTGAATTGAGAGGACTAAGGGAAGTCAATGGGAGCATTTGCTCCCATCCATCTTCCACTGTGGAGCCTGCACCAAAGTTCGAATTAAGGAATGTCGACTTCATCTACGTAATTAACGTAGCTGGACCTGCGCATTTTAATTTTGACTTCTGTACAAACATAGCTTTCTAAGCATCCTTTGCTTTTTTTCAGCAGTAGGCCAGGAAATTGACTGGTTGCCCACCATCAGAACTTTAGCTGATTACACTCAGAGGCTCTTACCAGACAAACAAACTAAATCCACCAAACCAGTCTTGACAACAAGTAAAGGCAGGGTCCTTATCCATACTTAACTACAAATGGTTGCAGCTGTTGATCACTGACCAACTGAATAAGAGCTGAATGTAAGAGTGACTTTAGGCATTGCCCTGTATTCTTGAGACTTCGTGCAAGTTAAACATAACACTCACTGTGCCTGGATCTTTGCTTCTTCCACCCTATTTATACCTTCCCGTTTAAAAAAAAAAAAAAAAAAAAGAGAGAAAAAAGAGTTCTCTCACACACACACACACACACACACACACACACACACACACACACAGCATTCCTCCTCTTGGAGGCACAATCTTCAATTCATTAAGTGTAGTCTGTGCCAAAACACTTAATATGTTAGAGCATATTTTTAGATATTTACAAAAATCAATTTTGTCATGTAAAACATACATATTCGCTTCTAAATCTAAATTTTGTATATGCAAGCAGTTTATAGCTGATCCCTGTTGTGACAGCCATCAAGCACAAACTCAAGCCCATATGTTATGTAGTACAGGGTTTGTTTGTTTTTTAATATTTGTAGAAAAGCCATTCATAAATTCAAGTGGGAAGTTAACATTTTAGAATGAAACTATGCTTCAATAAGGAAAAGATTTATTAACTGACAGTACTGCAATACACAGAGTTTAGGGTGTGACTGGCTTGAAACATCTTGTATACTTTACTTTTCTTGTTTTTGTAGAGGTTCACCAGATTGAAGGTATGTTTAACATTGAATTTTTCCACTACTTTTTCAGTTCAAGTGCAAGTCATGGAGCACAGCAGAAAGATAAAAGATTCAACAGGACAATTAATGTTTCTTAATTAGAACTTACACACTTCCTAAAAAGTGAAAGATCCAACAAATGTTTCTTACCCATTAGCTATTTCCCACGACCTGACAAAACTAGGGCAGAACCTTCTCAGCTTTTAGGCAGGTGTCAGCTTCATCCAGTCATGCTTCTCTTCCTCCCACTGGCTAGTTGCCCAGAAGAATTTCCAGAACAGAAAGATCAGGTATTAGTCATTTCACCTAGGTACCACATGGCAAGGCATCCTAGGGATCTGAAGTGGTGCAACCACTTTGAGACAGGTTAAAGAATTACACCTAAACACCAGGATACTAAAGTCAAGCTGTAGGTCTGCCTAGCAACTTACCATCCAGGAATGGGAGCCAGACTAAAATGATGGGCAAAGTCTTCAGATGAAGTAAAAAGGAACAACCCTAGGCCAAATCTGTTCTCTCAAAATCAGCAGCTCAAGGTGTACTACAGAATAACTCAATGCCCATTCCACCTGGATCTGACTCAAGCACTACTGGGCCCGATTAAAAGACAATTGGGATAGAGAATCAGATGGTACGTCTATAGTGCTTGTCTAATGATCTTTTTCTTGATCCAGAAAGTATCTGATGGAGATCAGAGGTTGTATAGCATGGAAAGCCATCCAAGGAGTATGCAAACAAGATGGAGCATATCTATAAGCTTTTTCTCCTATATGGGGTCTCCCTTAAAGACAATGCAAAGAGGACTTTGCCCTCCCCGTTAAAAATGTGCACCCTATTTCTAGTCTGGATAAGTCTACTCTCAACTTCCAGCCACTGGAACTTGTCAGACCTTGTTTTCTGAACAGAGTTAACTGGCAATTTTGTTTCACATACTCACACACAAATTGCAATCAAGTCACTACATAACCTCCTCTTTGGCTTTTCTTACTGTTCCCTCTAATTTTTCCTATTCACGTGCAAAATGAATTTATGTCTATCAATATTGAGGTGATACGTGGAAGAGCTGGGGTGGCTGCATTTGAGTGGGGAAAGGCTCAGAACTGAAGCAGAATATTGAGGTGCAGGGGGGTGGGCTCTGGGATGAAGGATTCAGAATGCAGGAGGGAGCTCAGGGATGAAGGCTACCTCCTATTCCTGGGAAAAGGCACCTTTCCCCAGCTGTGACAGTGCCAGGAGAAGTATCCACCCACCGCAGCAACGAGCACCTGCACAGCTCTCAAGAGGTTGCTGCGCTCCTGCACAGCTTAGAGGGAACTTAGAGAGACCCCAAGAGCAGCATCAGTTTCTCACTATAAAGTGTAAAGTCCTTTACATATCCTTGTGTCTCTTCTCTGAGCCCTCTAATTTAACAATATTCTTCTTGCATTGTTGAAGTCAGAACTGGAAATTAAAAGGCAGGAAAGCAGTGCTGATTTTAGGGTCCCTTCCTCCCTTTTCTTTTTCCAGCCTTATCCGCTTACTTTAGAGCGGACATTTTTTAAGTGCAGAGCACGACCCTGGAGACGGGGAGAGAGCAAGATGAAATTATCGGGGGCATGAGGACTGACCCACACTGATGGGTCAAAATCCAGAGGGGGCTTTGTCAGACATGGGACGTCAATGGTGCTGTGTGGGTGGTCTTGGTTGCCAAGACCACCTTCACAGCACCATCCACTTCCTATGTCGCACAAAGCCCCCTCTGAACTGCCAGGACCCGACTCCCTGCCTGTCTCTCCCCCTCACTGTGCCTAGCTACAGCAACCACCAGCTGGCACTTCCTTTCCAGAGGAAGATTTAGCATTCTGTGAGAGATGAAGTCAAGGCTACACACCCAGTACCAACATCCCTGATGCACCCAGCCTCCTCCTTCACCTTGCCCTTCAGCCTGGCCATGGAGCTCCTTCAACTTCCCTTGCCAGTCACTCTATGGAGAGGAGAAAGACTGGACTGCTTGCAGGAGGGGAGCCAGTACTCTGGGGTTGCAGAATACTGACCCTGGCACCTCAGCTGCTCCTACATGAAGGGAGGACAATAGGAAGGGATCCAGGATGCAGCAGCTGAGATTGCAGGAAGCAGAAGGTATCATCCTCAACTACCGTATAGTGAGTACCCCTTCCCCATGGGTACCAGGCACACTGGAGGGAATGTATGGGACATCCATCTGTGAGGCCAATCGCAACAAAAAGAATAACCCAAGACTGAGGGAGGGAGAAACTGGTACGCCAGCTGCTCTTTGACGGAGGCAGAAAAGAAAGGGCCTGCCTGTAGGAGAACAGAAGAGGACTAAGCATGAAAGTGCTGGGTCTGCAGGTGAGCATCTGCCCCACTGACAACCAAGGACATACCCCAAAGGTTGCATTGGTAAAAGCCATACCATGATACTAGATTTCAGAGAGGTAGCCATGTTAGTCCATTTCAGCAAAAACAAGAGGTCCAGTGGCACTTTAAAGACTAACAAATGTATAAGGGTATTACAGCACAAGCTTTTGTGAGCTACAACTCACTTCCTCAGACGCTATCAACAAAAGACAAAGGAAAAAAGGATACAGAGATAGGGCTGTGATATCAGTGCTAATTAAACAGATGTCGCTCATCTCCAACAGTGGCGAGAGGTGAAAAAACCTGAATGGAAAATGTATTGTAATGTGAGAACCTCTCCATGCGTTTATTTAGATCCTGGTTCAGCATGTCAAATTTGCATACTGAGACCAGCCCAGCAGTTTCTTCTGCAGTCCAATTTTTGAAGCCGTCTAAGAATGACAACTTGATACTAATAATGATACTGATTAATTATAATAATTATTCTAAATAGAGACGTGAATGGTTAAGGAACAGCCATGTTAGTCTGTAACTTTAAAAAAAAACAAAAACAAAAACAAAAAAACAAGTTAGTGTGGCACCAGAGACTAATTAATATGTAGTATCATGAGCTTCCGTGGATAAAACCCATTCATCAGACCAACATCTGCTGAAGTGGGTCTTACCCACAAAAGCTCATGATACTATATTTGTTAGTCTCTAAAAAGTGCCACAGGACTACTAATTTTTAAATGGTTAACCAGTAAGCTTCACCCTTAACGGGTGAGGCTAATGGTTCCAGTTAACAGGTGGAGACTGCAGCAGTTCCCCGCCCTCCACGGGAAGAGGGGTGCTCTAGCCATGGGGGCCTGCAGGGAGGAGGTGGGTGTTCCCTGGTCAGAGCAGCCCCTGTTGGCAGCAAGCCCTGCCTGTGCACAGCGCTGGAGCAGCCCATCTGTGGGATGGGAACATTTCACCAGTGTCTGATCCTACAGCATAAAATTTGAGAATTTACTTAGATACACAAAGTAAATCTTGATTTTCCACCACCAAGATAACTTTTTGGGCAAGTGGCAAAAAGGAAAAGCAGGGGAGGAGATCTAAGGTTGACAAAAGAAGTCCTTTGCTGATTTGATCACAAGGCTCAAAACAAGGTTTGCCACAGACTTCTTAGCATACTAATGGAAAGCATGCTGACATAACACTTTATTCCACCCCCACATTCGCCTTCATACATTTCTTGTAGGTCAATTTCAAAGAATTAAGTCTTGTTCAGCTAAATGTCTGATGGCTGTTGCTAGTGGAAACAATCTACGACAATCTGTGAGACTTGAACAACCAACAGCAATGAGTTCTGTAAGAGCAGACTGAGTAAGCAAGCACAGTTTACCAGTCTTTCCTCATGGTTCTAGACACATTACTTGCTTTTTCAGAATATAAAAATAAAACTTCATGTAAGTGGTTAACTGAGTAAGTCATACACATTAATTACAATTCATGGGGCTTCCAGTGTTATCCTAGAAATCAGTGGAGAACAGACAAAACTTCCACTGTAACTAGTATTTTAGCTAGCCCCTATTAAATTTGAAATGTGCACGGAGGACAGAGGGATGAACTGCTAGAAAAATTACTTAGCATTTACTGTTCAGCTGCTGGACAACTCTATGGTTAGTTGAGATTAACATTATTTGAACAGCAGCAAAGAATGAGACCTTTTTGGCTCATTTCTGATTTAAGACAGCAGTGGTGTCCCCACATCCTCTACATGTGCATTTTTCACCATCGGAAGTTTTTTTCCTCATGCTACCATGCTATTTTACCTGAAGGTCTTCACCTATGTTTTGGAGCATCACCAATCAGGTCACCGGTGGCTGAAGCCATGTTGCCCTCAACTTAACAAATGTATTAGGGTATTCCAGGAAGAAGCAGAAGGTTAGGACCTGGCTATTTGTAACACACGTCAAGCAGAAATTATTGAGTGGGTTTCTTGGATGCTATCGATACATCACAGAGATGAAGAAAAAGCCAGGCATCATTCTTTGATTTTCTTAATGATAAACAGCAAAGAGGATATTTTCTTATTTATCAAAGCACATTGTGCCAACTTAGTACACGGTACACCAAGACTACATGCCATACAAGCTATTTTGGATGCCATCAGCCTCTTCCAGTGACAATATCGAGACAACTTCATGCCTGATTTACACTACAGATTGAACCTCTAGTCCACCACCCACAGGACCTGACCATTGCTGAACCAGAGAATTTGCTGGACTGTGGGAGGTCAATATTGTCTAGTAGCATAACCAACACTTCCACTGCTTACCAGGTTCTTAGGAGACTTTTAGGAGTAACTTAGAGCTAAGTAACAGCATAGAACAGAGCCAGGACTGGTGGCTGTGAACAAGCTTTATAGGACCACAGGTCACTTGGCCATATGCATGGTAAGTGGATATCCAGCTGGCTAAAATCATGCCGGACCCCAGATGTTGCCAGATCAGAGTGTGCCGGACTAGAGAAGTTCGACCTGTAGTATAGAACTCCAACTTGAATTTTACCTGTAGTATTCTTAATTTAACGCATCGAAACCTATAAACAGTGGTATTTCAAGGTATTTCAGAGCAGAATCCCTGAGGACCTGCTGCCATAACAGTGGGAGCAGGTAAAATGTGTTTTGTTGTGGGTAGGATTGGCAAAAACACACACCACCACACAAGTTTAGTAAATTGCAGGAAAACAATCTCTTATCAGTTTCTCAAATATAATTTCAGCAATGTAAATCTTTCTTAAAAGCTCTTAATACTTTCATTAAAGCAATGTATAGAAATATTTGTTTACTATAAAAGCAGTTAAAATACTTTAACAGGTTTAAGCACGATTTGTTTTATTCTTTTAGTGATAAAAGGAGTCAATTCCATTTTTATATACTAATCAAACATGTTTATTTCTTGCATTTTTATCCCAGTCTCACCCACAAAAACCTTAAATCTCATTAATCCTGCAAGGGGCACAAATACAGAAAGGAATGTAGAAAACTGCCAATAGTTAGGGGCTGATTCATTTGTAACTTGCTGTAAATTAAATGAGATTGATCTATTGTATTCGTGACTTTTTGCTATTTCAAGATGTGTCTAATAATTTCTGTCATGCTCTATTAGAATTAATGGGTTTTAGTCAGAGCTTCCGTAAACTGCATTTATGGAGCACCTCAAGAATAGCTCATGAAACATTAAAAACTGGAAACACAGCTAGGTAAAAAATTTCTCAATACACACTTCTTTACAAGCCCTACAATAGCCCAGTCTCCAGAGCACTCAGCGGAAATGAAGGAATTATTAAAGTGAGGCAATTTCAATAATTGAGATATGTACTTCAGGCATAAACACATTTTCCAGGAACAGACCTTGCAACCTGCAGTATTGTGGACAGCAACAATCCCCCCACCTGTAGCACAGACTCCCACTCAGAGAAATCAAATGAAACAGATGCTAAAAACTATTTCTTCCATAACTGGAAAAGCAATGACTGGCAAGCTCTAAACATGTAAAAGCCAGTCTGAAATGTAATGATGCATGTACAAAAGGTAAGTTAGCATTTTAATTTTATAGATGCAGAAATTGACTACACAGATGTGAAGAGCCTTGCCCAAGACCAAATAAGAGTCATTGGCAAAGCCAGGACCAGAATCACTCAAACCTCTCCCTGGCAGAAAGTGGCAAAAATGTCCTTCACACCAGGCAAAACAATGGCACACTCTGCACAGGGGCTACTAAATTTCTAACTGTTTTTTATGAGTACAATATTGAAGAGGAAGAGATGTAAATACACGAGAATTGGAAGCAGCCTCAGGTTCAAACACTTTCTGGGACAAGAGATTAAAGCCCTCCTTTGGTGAATCTTGCATCCCTTCTCTTGGTTAGAAAAAACTACCTGTGACCCTCAGTTCTTATGTACACAATCTCTCAATGGAAAAGTGCCACCTAAAACCGACTTTTTTGTTTAAAGATTAAGGGCTTGAGCATTCAGGTTGGTTCATTTGGCTCTTTACCTACTAGTCTGATCGCACCCAAGATTTTTTTTTTTTTTTTAAACCACCAGCTGACAGCACTGAAAATTTAAGGTTTAGATTCTAGCAGCAATTCTATTTGTATTACACTCTTTATATAGAATGAAGCTGAAAGAATGTTAGCTTTGGAGAATACTCCACACATTTTGATGGAGTGCAGAATGAATTAGTGTCTTGAAGGCAGTCCATGAAATATTAGCATCTAACCAGTTTCCACCTCACTTCTGAAAGAAAAAAAAAAAGCCAAAACACTAAAACTGCCTTTCAGAATTTAATTATTTACATACAGACTGTTTGGAGTTAACAGGATATGCATTTGTGTCTCCAGAACACACAGCTTTTCCTATTGTAAATAAATATCTGGGAGTGTCTGAAGACGTGAACAAGTGGCAGTGTAAAGTTAGGCCAGTTTGTTGTTTTCATAAAAGGGTGCATGCAGAAAGTGTTAAGTTTCCAATTTTTTGTAATATCACGTTGTCTTCATGCAAGAAGGATTTGTTAAACATCTACTTTTTTAAGAACGCAGCAGGGATGTTAGATAGCATGTAACTGAATAGTCAAATAGCCTCACCAAATATTAACAGTTACACAACTACTCAATAGTCCCGGCAGTGGGGCCGGCAGCCCCATTGTGCTCCTGGCCCCACTGCCACCCTGTGCTGCTGCCTCTATCAGAGGCAGCAGTGCAGGGTGGCAGGGGGGAGCTGGTTTACAAGGGTACCCGGTTTAAAAACTCAGCTCCGCATGCAGACTGGCTCCCGTCTGCCACCCCACATTGCTGTGTCTGATATCAGAGGAAGCAGCAGGGGAGTGGGGGAGGGCAGACAGCTCCACAGGATGACAGAACAAGGAGCAATGGTCTCAAATTACAATGGGAGAGGTCTAATTTGGATATCAGGAAAAACTATTTCACTAGGATGATGAGGAAGCACTGAAACGAGCTGCCCAGGGAGATGGTGCAATTTCCACCCTTAGAAGTTTTTAAATCAGGCTTGCCAAAGCCCTGGCTAGAATGATTTAGTTGGGGTTGGTCCCGCTCTGAGCAGGGGGCTGACTACATGACCTCTGAGGTCTCTAACCACAATCTTCTATGCAGTTGTCAAGTGGTGCTACCACCATTGAAATTGTTTCTCCCCCATGACCCTGCCAAGACATTAAAATGACCACTTTATAATAGGGATGTAAAAAAATGAATAAAAATATTAATCATGCAATTGCTCCCAGCCCCTCCAACTCCCAGCGCCATGCAGAGTTTAACCATTACCAGCAACCAATAAACATTAGCTTATCAATTAACTGGTCAAACTTTTACACCCTACTTTATACTACATGCTATTTCAAGACATAAAATTGAATTTCTTAGTGACCACAAAGCATTCCAGCAACAATTTTAAAGGCTAAAACTAAAATCTAAAGATACTTGTACAGGTATAATTGAAATGTAATAGCACTTGTACAATTTCTAGTCCAACATCATCTCTGTGAGAATGAGGGGGTTACCACCGTCTTGGCATGCACACAGCTCTTTGCAGGGAAGACTGGTCTGACTCCTGACAGTCGGTTGTACAGCGAGTCCTACTGCTATAGACGCAAAAAGTCTTGTAAGAGCTCAGATGTAATGGAGCACTTGAAGAATATAGGAATTAGATCATCTATATGGGTCACCTTGCAACATGGATGGATGAAATATCTAGTTTGCCTATACGCAAAAGCATCCAGATCTTTGTTTGCCAATAGGCTTTTTTGACCTGCTCTTCAAAACCATCACCACATGGAGAAAATTCGGGCAGTGAATTGTCATTTTTGAATTGATAAAATTTTAGAAGTAATTCAGGTTTCTAAAAGAGAAAAGGAACTCTATAGATCATACAACACTGCTACCAACTTCCTCACTGCATAAATTGCAAACTTGTCATCACTCAATTTGACAAGACCCCTGAAGTGGTAAGCTCCCATTGTTTTGACAATATTAAAAACTGATTTCCCTCTCTTCCCCCCCACACCCCCCCCCCATACCAAAAAGGGATGACATATGCATCCTGTTAGTGTATACAGTAGGAAGTAAGTTGCAGAAGTCAGGCATTAGTGCATACAAATTGCATGCACAGGTATGAAGCAATAGTTGTCAGTTATACTAAGAATGGTGCCTGTTTCAAGCCGCACTTTTCCTCTGTTCTCTTTCAGAAAGCAATAAGCAGTATGGATCAAACAGCAGCATCAGGTGACCACATTTCTATAGTTCCTTGGACACCAGAATGCTCAAACCCCACTTAGGTACAGAGCATGAAAACCATTCTTGTGTCTGCTTCGTGTGTTGAAACTTAAGACAGACTCCTACATCAATAAAGATGTTGTACATCGAATGGAAGGGACCTCGAGAGGTCATTGAGTCCAGTCCCCTGCCCTCACAACAGGACCAAGCACCATCTAGATCAGTGTTTCTCAACCAGTGGTATGAGTACCTTTAGGGGTACTCGAAGAAGTCTGGCGAGTACGTCAACACAAAACAAAAATTCAGTTCTCCAAATTTCAGTTTTACAGCATTTTATTATTTTTATACTTTTTACACCCACAAATTGTATCGCCCGCCCCGCTATGATTAAATTGGTTAAACAAATGTATTGCAACAGTAGAAAAAACAGTGTGTGTCTGAAAACTGTAGATACTGGGGGTACTTAATTTTTTTTACGGGGTACCTTATAAAAAAGGTTGAGAAACACTGATCTAGATCATTCCTGACAGGTGTCTATCTAACCTGCTCTTAAGTATCTTCAGATTCCACAACCTTTCTAGGTAATTTATTCCAGTGTTAAACCACTCTGACAGTTAGGAAGTTTTTCCTAATGTCCAGTCTAAACCTCCCTTGCTGCAGTTTAAGCCCATTGCTTCTTGTCCTGTCCTCAGAGGCCAAGAAGAACAATCTCTCTCCCACCTCCTTGTAACACCTTTTTAAATATTTGAAAATTGCTATCATGTCCCCTCTGTCTTCTCTTTTCTAAATTAGAAGAGCCCAATTCTTTCAGTCTTCTCTCATAGGACATGTTTTCTAGACCTTTAATCATTTTCATCACTCTTCCCTGCACCTTCTCCAGTTTCTCCACATCTTTCTTGAAATGTGATGCCCAGAACTGGACACAATACTCCAATTGAGGCCTAATCAGCACTGAGTAGAGTAATGATGGACTTTGCTACATCATCATTGGAAAAGCCTCCAGCCAGGACTGTTTGTGTCGATCTGCTCCTACACCCTTGTACATTTTGAACCATAGAGCCACAAAGGAATTTTACAAGTGACTGCTTGTTAGATGCAGTGTTTAAAAACTTTCCATGGAGGCACATGGCGTCCAATAATCTGGTCTCTCTTGCAACCAATTTTAAACCCTGTCTGTTACTGTCTTTCTGCATTTTTAATGGAGTTACTGTTATCATATCCAGGAAAGACTGTTTACAGAATTAGCTTTGTCAGAGCCTTTTAGAACAAGTTTTAAGTAATGTGATCAGATGCTTGGACAGGCCATACTGAGAATGCTACCTCAAGGCAGGCCGCAAGAAACGGGGCAGACTATCTTCAAATAATGGTGGTATAATTCAAAGTCACCAAATCAGTAGCAAGATCATTAGTGTGGCACCACAAAAACTAACAAGAAACCTAGCACAGTTCTCTTTATGCATTCCAGTCTTTAACCTCAGTTCCTATCCAAAGCTAATATAGTGAGAATTTACTGAAACCCCAATTCACCATATGGGAGGTTCTACTAATCCCAAAGGATCAGACACAATCCCCCAGGTCAATATGCATCTCAGATCTCACCTGAATACCATGCCGTAAGACAAACCTTAGTAAACTAAATCTTTCATTAATAAAAGAAGAGTTATATATACTTAATACACCATATACAACCAAATCATTGCCAAGTCCTCATGTCAAGTTTGTAGCAGAAAAGCCAGCAGTCTATTCCATTGCAAAACTGATTGGAAGTTCAAATCCATTGTTCAAAACACTTTGTAAATTCATAATCCAGAGATTTGGAGCTGGAGTGACAAAATGGAGGGGCCTCAGGAGTCTTGTATCTTCTGCTGTATACATGGAAACTCACTGTCTCTAACAAAGCCCACAGCCACTGTGTACGAAAAGTTACTGAATGAATGAGTAGTCCAGAATCACATGCCCACATTATATGCTCTTATTTATTTTGCTGAAGCAGGGGATGGCTATTGGCTCCTTGCTGTCTGAAGCATCCTCAAGAAGAGCTATTTGGACAGGATAAGGTTCTTTAATGGCCCACTGGGAAAGTCGAATGTTTCTAATGGGCCATTAATACATAGAATTTACATCAGGTCTGGACAGCTATTGGGGGGGGTCACGCAAGAACAAACATCTCTGAGATCCAAATCCTAGCCAATATTCGTAACTTGACACACAAACATACAGATTTAACAAAGCTAATCATACTTGAGATTGTAGCTTTTCCATTGAGAAGACTGCAGAGTATCTTCATGGAAGTTTCACTGAGATCTCAGGAGGATAAGAGCCAGAGATACATATAGAGCTCTGCACAACGACGCCACATCTAAAACACTTGCCTAACCAAACAGAGCAATGAAAAGCAGATGTTGCCTCTACCACGGTTTGTGGCATCACTATCTGTTCTTAGAGAAACAATAAAGCACCAATGCCTTTGTCATGTTAACTTAGGTATGGGCCAGATGCCATGTTTATATTTAAATGTCGTAAACACAAATGCATTAACATATTTACCGAGTTCCCTTCCCTTTCACCACATTAATCTGTGCCATGCTAAGTGGCCTCACTAGACTGTGGTGAAGTCCTGGCTCCTGGCCTGGCTAGGGACCTATGCTGCCTCTCCTTCCTTCTCAGCATGGGCCTCAGTCTTGGGCGCCTCTGTGGATCTGCAGGGAGAGGTTTCCAAGTGCAGCATGCTGTGAAAGCAGCTTGTAAGCAGGGCTCCACCAAATCAACTGTTGGCGTCAATAGCCTTGCAGTATCCCGAGCAAAATTCCTGTGTTTTCTGGTCCCTGTCATACTCCTTTGCCTGTATCACCCATTAAACTGTTTGTAGATATCTGGTCCACAGTTGTGTTTGCATAGCTTTGTCTCCCCTTAGGCTCATGAGATCCAATACCTCCTCTCTGCTCCAAGAAGGACCACGTCTAGCAGATGGAACTGGCACAGACATTAGGCAGTTGCATTGCAAACAATGGCAGACTGCTACATGTGCTTACCAAGGTGGACAATCAGGAAGCGGCTTTTCCAACTATATGGAGAGTTTTCAAGGGAATGATGAGTGGTTTCCAATCTGAGAGCCCTGGGCCGTGGAATTTACAATTGGGACCTGAGCTGTTACTATCCTCAGGAATGGGTCATTGGGGGACACCTCCTGCAGGGCTGTGAAGGAAGACACAGACCACATAGTCTCTACACTTTTACTGCATCAAGCTCAGTATATTGATCTGGCTCCACTGTTCAGGGAGGTGGTTCTACTGCATTGCTGTAACCGGATGCTTACATGAGCCAGAAAGAAATCTGAGTATAGATATGCACAAATCAATTCATGCAAATTGCTTTCCATCACCCTAACTATGTAGCATACACCAGGCCTAAGAGGTTCCAGACATTAGATGCCAGATGCATATGAGATTTGATCTACAAACTTTGTTCGCCTTTGTTAGGCCTTGTGAACATCTGAGTACACGATATGCACTGGATCACCTTCATCACTATGCTTAGACACCCTCAGAGAATACTAATGGATTGATGAGGCATCACTTCTCTTCCCCAATGAAATGTTCACCTATGCACCTGATAATTCTGTTCTTTCATTGAAATCATTGCTCACAGGTGGAGCTGAGGATGAGGGGTTCAGTATGCAGGTGGTCCTAGGGAGAGAAGGACTACCTCAGCCCTCAAATTGCAGCAGTGTGGGGCTAGGTGAGAAGTGCCTTTCCATGGCCGCTGCAGCTCCAGCAAGCACTGCATGGAGAGGGGGACATGCCCCTGGGCTGGGGCAGGTCCAGGTTTGTCTGCCCCCTGTGCTCACCAGCCAGAGTGAGGAATTCAGCCAACTGTGCACTTTTCCCTTGCTTCCTGACAAAGGGGAACAGCCATTAATGTTCCTGTATGAATTGGGCAGGGGAAGGGAACTTCAGCCCCTCTAACCCTCTCCAAAGGGTGCCTGGGGGATGGGAGGATCAGAGCTGAGGCACATGGATGTGGGGGAAGGGTGTGTCCCCAAGCAGCCCCCTTCACCTGCCAGGTGATTGCTTCTCCCAAAACCAAACAGAAAAGAGACCGAATCTCATTCCATGCACATCCCATTTTCCTGGCATAACCAACCCCTCAGCTTGTTTTAAGTTATGGTTAGAGGAAAATACACTCCGAATTTGGGGGTCCTAGGTCTTACCATTTAGGAGGGGAGGATGGGGCAGGCACTCTCAAATATGTAGTAGATAGAACATCCTGATTTTTCTGCAGTTCCCCTTTTTAAAAGGGAAATGTTATTGAGCTGGAGTTTTTGGTATTAAAAATAACATCTCTGTAGGGGAATCATATTTCAGTCAGCATTACCAAACAGTCAGCTAGAGTTATGCCTTGAACCAGACCCTGTGTGCCAACTTGTTAACAAA
Organism: Apalone spinifera; assembly: GCA_030068395.1. Taxonomy (NCBI): domain Eukaryota; kingdom Metazoa; phylum Chordata; order Testudines; family Trionychidae; genus Apalone; species Apalone spinifera. The sequence continues at coordinate 4,604,901 of JANRFK010003836.1, read as the reverse complement.
AGTGCTTAACAATTCAAACTGCTTCTTGGAGTAGCATATTCTGGAGTACACAAGGGGAGATGCAATTCTTAATTTAGCCCTATGTACTGCATTCTGAGAAGTTCACTGCCTACTATTAAGAGTCTGTGTCTTGGTAATCTGCTTCAACTATTATTTAGATTATGTATTCACTGCATAGTTAAGGCAGATGCTTACCTTAGCGAAGCCTCCCATATCTTACCTTGAGGGATTTAGCTTAATGCACAGCCAAGACTAATTTGGGATGGATCTCTTTGCAGTAAGGACACAGGCAAAAATAGCTAACAGTCCTTTAATAGCCCTCCCATGATTCCCTGCAAAAGACAGCAAGTTCTTCCGCAACTGACAAAGAAAGAATCCTAGAGTGTCTCAGCATATACAGAGACCATGCCTTCAGACACACATGGAGGAGTGCAGAAAAAGTGATGAAAGTCATGTGGGTAGGGCTTTGCACTTGCACCCGGGCTAGACTAAGATAGGGATCAACTACCCCAACTGCCTGCACTGTGAAGACATACCTTTGGGGACACAAGCAGAGGACCAGGTTAGCCATGCAAGTACAATCCTGACAAACATCCTTATTATATATTCAGATGGCTACCCAAGACACCATGGCGACACTGCTATTTTTACAATGCTAGCACAAGAACTGGCATGTATGTCAGTACATCCAAACTGTGAATTACACCCCTCACAGCCTCAACATAAGCATTAAGTGTCCATACTGCAAAAGTACCAGAGGCCTCAATTCAGAGTACAGTCCTTTTGTGCCAGGCATTGTACAAACGTGAAGCTATGGTCTCAGTCTCAAAGAGCATATAATCTAAGACAGTGGTCATCAACCAGTCAATCAGGATCTACTGGTGGATCTTGGAGCCCCTGATGGGATTCTGATTCTGCTTGAGGCTATCAAGCACAGCACTTCAGCTGCCCCTCCGCCCCCCCCCCCCACTCCTGCACATCTCCTGCCCTTTGCCTTGGAGCTGCCACCCCACCCCTTCGGGAGCCTCCTACTTGCAGGGAAGGGAGAAGAGGGGCACTGATGTCATAGTGGCTCCTCTCCCACCCTGTATCCTATCTCCACAGGATGGAAGGGGGAGCAGCAGAACTGGAGTTGGGAAGGAGTTTGCTGGCTGCTTTTGGGAGTGGTGCAGGGCAAGGGCAGGGGCAAGCCTACCTTCGCCCCATTGCGCCACCACCCAGGAGCCACCTGAGCTAAGCAGTGTCCAGCTGGAGCCAGCTCCCAACCTCTGCTCCAGTCATGTACAATCTCCTGCACATCAAGCCCCTGCCCCAGCCCCGAGCCCCATGGACTCAAACTCCCTTACACAGCCTGCACCCTGAACCTCCTCCTGTACCCCAACTCCCTGCCCCAGGCTCAGCTCAGAGCCCCTCACACTTCAAATCCCTAAGCCCAAGACCAGAGCCTGTGCCCCAACCCTCTACCCCTACCTGGTGGAAGGGAGGGAAAATGGGGGAGGAAGAGAGGACAGTGAACAGAGGCAGAGCCTCAGAGAAGAGGCATGAAAGAGGTGGCCAAGAGTATTTGGCTTTAAGTGCAATCCAGGATCTACCTCAAGTTCAAAAAGTGATCTTGTGCTTAAAAAGGTTGGAGACCCCTGATCTAAGAACTGAAACTGTGATGAGGAATATAATCCAATACATACAAATTCACACAAGATTTTCATAATAAGGGTCAATTAACCATCTAGCCATTACAAACAGGTTCATTTCTTAGAGGTAGTGTCCATAGACTTCTTTGGTCTCACTACTAATGTTTTCACTTCATCTGAATGGTTGTTCTGAAAGTCCTCTCACATTCTTCAAGATAATCCAACTCCTCACTTGAATCACTTCACTAGATCCCACTTGCCTGCTACTCCCAATTCAAACTTACTACAGGTTGGACTTTCCTGGTCCGGCACTCTTGGGACCTGACCAGTCCCAGATGAGGGATTTTGCCAGACCAGTGGAGGTCATGTCTGGTTCTCCTGCTACTGGCTCCCCCCGGCCCTGGACTAGCCACTGGCCTCCTGCCCGACCCCCTCGCCACAAGCACTGCAAGTCTCCTCACCTCTTTCCCTGCTATGCCCAGCCCCACTGTGGGGAGCTCAGCTGCTGGCCCTCCACCAGGAGACTCTGGTCCTGGAACAGCCATGGTCCTGCCCAACAACAGATGTTGCTGGACCAGGGAATCCTGAATTAGAGGTTCAACCTGTATTCTCTGTCAAAGTTCCACGTCTCTTTTTCCTCCTGTCCCTCGCTCCCTTTGAACTATCCATGCATCCCACCTCTTCAATCCCTATAGTGCAACGGCTCCCAACCTTTTCCAGATGGGAACCCATTTTGACAATTCAGGAAGACTTGGTGACCCAAAGCAATTTAAAGACAGGGGGAGGAAAGGGAGCAGAGCCATCTGGGGAGACACTTGGCAATCCTTTTGAAATGTAACGGAGATCCATATTTGGGTCCTGACCCATAGGCTGGGAAAACCTGCTCTAGTGCCTATTCCCCTATTGCTACTCACACTTGGAATCATCCATCTCAGGCCAGCATGAGCACTACAGCAGCATAGCTACAGTACTAGAACATGTCACTATAACCCTGTGTAGACATGTAATGGGGACAGACATTTTTGTGATCACTGTAAGAACCGGGGTATGATTGGTTAGATAATTCTGTTACAGCATGCTAGGACTGGTTAGTAAAATGTTAGTAAAATAATTGGTTATGGTGTAACAAAGCAGGACTCAAGTTTCATTATATAAACTGAGGGTATTAAAGGAAGTTATCTGAGAAGCAGCTCCAGGGTAGCACTCTAATATCAGAGTGCCAGACCTTAGCCATGTGCCAATGACACCAAGAAGAAACTGGAGTCCCCCAGATGGACCAGATCCTGACAGGCCATCAGGCAAAGTTGTTCTATCTTTCTGGGAGCAGGGAGCATTGTATGCTTAGAGTGTATGTTCTGTTTCGTGGTGACTTAAATAGTGATTAAGTAGGATATTACTAAGATCCCAGAAACCCGCAGAATGAGGTTACTCCTGAGCCCACAGAAGGGTGAGAGTGGGTGTCTATATTGAGACAGTTATGGCAGAGCCCTAGAAATTATTACGGGTAGGGGCCCCTCAAGTGTGAGAGCAACAGAATTTTGTGCAAAACACAGTGCAATATACATACTGCGGAGAACACAGTTCATTCTGTAATCACTTCTGACGTGATTAGACACCAACTACTGGTGTTTATCTTAGAGACCATTCCAGTGTCCTTGTTCTTTTTATCCCAAACAGTGACATTTCAATAGAGAGCACTTCAAATGTAAGCAGTACGACCACAGTTCAAGAAAGCATGCTAACAGATAAATGGTTACAATGCAAACACCACCACAAGCCAATCTCCACCCATCACCTGATAAAGCCCACCTAGTTTATGCCTAAAATGTTAATAACCAGTTAGCCAAGTCAGTTCCAAGACTTCCTAAACCCTATTTGGCCTGCATCCATGCTGACCTAAACTGTGGTTAGTCTGAATTAATGTGAATCCTCAACATACACTAAAGGCTGAATTTCTCTAGTCCGGCACACACTGGTTCCGTAACATCAATGGTCCAGAATGATTGTAGTTAGCTGGATGTCTGCTTATTGTGGGTGTGGTCAAGTTTCCCGCACTCCCGTAAGGTTTGTGTACAGCCACCAGTCCTGGCTCTCAGTGTTCTGTGCTGTTATTTAGCTCCAATTTATTTAATGGCCCCTCCAGAGACCAGCAAGCAGTGGAAGTGCTAGTAGTGCTGCTAGGCACAAACATGATCTTTATGCTTGATCTACTTATTTCCTTGTGCCAATACAGTAATATTTTGTAACACTAACACTGTTATGAAAAGAGCTAATAAGCCTTAGCTAGGTGTAGGCTTATATAGGGTGTATCAGTGCAGACATACATTATTAAGCAGCACTGCAAGCACTGTTCTGTTTATTTGCCTCAAAGAAATAAAGGGACCCACTCACTACAGTATTGACCTGTGGGTCAGCAAATTCTCTAGTTCGACACCCATCAGATCCCAAGGGTACCAAGCTAAAAAGGTACATCTATATTTAAATCATTTCAAAACTCACTGGTTTTAGCATTTATTAAAATGAGGCCAAAAAGCATGTTTTAACCAGCGGGTGCCCATTTGTCTTTTCTGACTAAACCCAAGTTAGTTGGTGAAATCAAGAATTTTCACTTCATTTCCAAATACGTTAGAAGGATGGAGTCTCAGATGGTAAGACATGTAGAATCACTATAGGGTTAGAATGACCACAAAAGTCATCTAGTCTAATCCCCTGCCAAGAAGCATCATTTGTTGTGTCTAAACCATCCCAAATAGTGGATACCCAGCCTCTTTTTGAAAACCTCCACTGCAGGAGTCTATGACTTTCCTAAGCATGTGCCACTGTCCCATTTTTACTAGGGATGTTAAATATCAGTTAATTGAATAGTCAAGTAACCTCATGAATTCTTATCGGTTAGTCAACTATCCTATAGTCCCCAATGGTAGGGCTGGCAGCCGGTGCCTCTGGCCTCACTCCTGAGCAGCCAAATTCCCCTTGTAGACTGGCTGCCTCTTGCTGAGTGCTGCTGCCTCTGATAAAGAGGCAGCAACTTGGATTGGCAGCAGCCCCTGTCTAGGGGCCATCGGAGTTCCCAGGCCCAGCACAAGCCAAAACTGAGCTTGGCTGGCTTTCTGCCCATGTGGTTCCTAATACATTTCAAATGTAGAGCCACAGCGGGGGCAGGCCCTGGACCCCAGTGAGAGCCAGGACAGACGGGCTGCCTGCCTGCCTGCCTACCTCTTAATTCACTTTAAATGGAGAGCTGCAGCAGGGTAGGTCTCAGACCCATTGCAAGCCAGCAGTGAGCCAGGCTCCTGGCCAGCCTGCTAAAAAATTAACAGGCAGGGGGGTGGGGAGGGAAATGTGTAGTCTATAGCATTTAACCAATGAGCAAAAGCTTATAGGTTAATCAGTTCATTGACTATGCTATTATATTCCTAATTCTTACAGCTAGAAAGTTTTTCCTGAGATTTATTCTAAATCTGCTCTCTCGTAGTTTGAACCCGCTGTTTCTTGCTTGCCTTCTGTGGCAAAATAACTATTTTTCTACATCTTTTTTATAATAAACTTCAAATACTTGAAAGTCTGCCATCATATTCTCCTTCAGCATCTCTTTTCCAAACTGACTGCATCTGCTTCCTTCAACCTCTGCTCATATGGCTTGAATTCCATCCCTTTGATCATCTTCTGATTTAGTGGCTATTTGAGAAGTAGGTATTTCATATTGCGGATATTTGAGAAGCAAGCTAAATTGGTCAGCTAGCAAAACAGGTTGACAACAGGGCTATAGAAGAGAGGTTATAACTGAACTTATTGTCCAAGCACTGGTCCATTCACAACAGGAAATACTAGAGGCAATACAGGAAACTCAAGCCACCTCCTAAGACTGATACACATGCTTCTTGCTGTGGTGAAAGAACAAAGCATACAGGGGACCCCACCCCCCAAAGTCTGTTTTGAGGAAGGATACCTACTAGCCACCCTAATACATCCAACGTCCAGCCAGTATTGGCACCATTGCTTTGCAGATCCAGACTTAAGCTACAACATGGTGTCTAATTTCCCACTTCTAGGAAAGTTATACAAGACAGCAAAGACAGAATACACTGCTCTGAGGACTTCATTCCTGGGACAAGAGCCATATACAGCCACACGAATGCTGACAGGCATCTGCAGTACAATCACAGAACACTATCCTGTCAGAGGAACACCAGGGATATTGCAGCTCTTCGAGATCATTGAAGTAATTCTAGCGGTACAGAAGAGTGAATGAGCTCTACAATGGCAAACACCACCATTTTACAGTCATCATTATGGAGGCTACATTAGCATCTAAATTAACAGCAGCTAAAGGAAGCTAAATCCAGGTAAGCTGGGACAGGTGAGAACCTGTTCTCACCTATCACAGTAGAAGACAGCTGTCCTAACAGCCTCACAATACATTTTATCTGCAGATCTTCCTGGATTCCTCATCACTAGGAACCCAACAAATTCACAGCCATAAAAAAATAAAAATAAAAAAAATCCACAGATCAGGAACTCTGGTCTCCCCTAGTGACATCTGGTCTTGTGTGCTTTTACATTTTACTGTACATATGTCACAGGGAAAGACCAGCTTCTCTCAAATTGAGAGTCCTGACCCTCAACAAGAGTTACAGAGAGTGTCACAAGGTTAGTTGCAGTATTGTCATCCTTATTTCTGTGCCGACTTCAGTGCCAGGAGGCTGGAAAGTGGCAGCTATCGGCTGAGCTGCCGGCTTTGAAGACAATGCCCTGCCAGCAGCAGCATCACAAAAGCAACTATGTCAATACCATACCATGCCATCTTTACTTCTGCACTGCAGCTCACAGCAGCTCTACCTTCACAGCTGGGCTGCCAGCCTGCAGTCACCATTCTCCAGCTGCCCAGCTCTGAAGACAGCACCACTGACAGCAGTCGCACAGAAGTAAGATGGCAGTACCGCAAGTCCTCCTACAATAACCACGGGAGAAGATTACAAAACTCTTTTTTGGGTCAAGATTCCTACAGTTACAACATTACATTTCAGATTTAAATAGATGAAATCATGAAATTTACATCTTTTTTAAATGCTAGAACCATGACAAAAATGGACCATGAATTTGGTAGGGCCCTGCCCATGATTCATGAACGCTCCTCCATTCCCCCTCCCCAAGATACTGTAGTTGGCAAGGACTTCTTGCAGCTATACAAGGAGGAGACTGATTATTTGGTCCTATCCACCATGACTCACTCATCTGTATCATAAGGGTGGACTATTACAATGCATTACAATTGAAAGGAAACCCCCTTACAAATTTTGAAGTGGTTCTCAGTGCAGTGCTCTGCTCACTCAATGACAATGCCCAATAAGATTTTTCCAACATTTTACTCTTTACACTGGCACCCGCCGAGTGAAAATTTCAATTCTATTTTCAAAGCCCTTAATACAAGACGCCCAAGCTACCTCAGAAAATTCACATTTCATAACCTCCCACAGCAATTACAGTTCTCTGGAACCATGAAAGTGTCAAAGGCCATATCAACAGAGGTCAAATATTTATAAGGAATAGAACCTTAACAAAGTCACGACTATGAAACTCCTTGAATAAGAAAATAAATTAGCAATCACAGAATGAAGTAACAACTATTTCGACTTCACTTAACTTGAATAATTCTCCTACACAAGGATGAGTAGGAATGGCTACCCTTACATAGCTTGCATGCTAGATGACTAAAGGTACTGCACAGACACTATAGCGATGAGTAGGCTATAAACTGGTAGCTAAAATGCACTGACAAAGCCATGATTAAAAATTATGCTCTGAACATACCCAGGCTTTGTGTCCATAGAGTTCAAAACAGTTTACAGATTTGGATAACTAAGGCAGAGGATCATTAAGCTTTAAAAGATGACCCATAAAGGAGAAAAGTGTCAGCTTCTGCCCTTTTTGCTCCCTTATGTAACAAAGCCTGATGTACAGTAGCAGTTAAAAAGCAGACAAAATGTTAACTATCTTAGCATTCTGAAAGTATTGCGTCATCTAAATCAACAGCATCCCCTTCACTTGGGTTTGCAGTCCAGGTGACCTGATCTCAAAACGAATGTAGTAGAGACAGTCCAAACCTGAGTGAAAGAACGATCACAAGCACTGAAAAGCTTCCATGTGAAAGAGATGAAAGTAGATGTCTCTGGGCAGAATAGGGCTATGATGAAGACAGAAAATAGATGTTCTAGAAAAGGCAGACATTCACCCTCTTTCAAAATAACATAGGATCAATGAAATGTAAAGGCAGCAAACTTTTAAAATGTTTCCCTGTAGAACAGATTACCACAAGGTATCAAAGGCTAGGATTTAGCAGAATTCCCAAGAGAACTGATATATTTTAAGTTAAAAACATGAAGTGACAAAAATTCTAGACATGCAAAATTTTTGAATGTTCATAAATCCTTCTGTTTAAGACACAAGCAACATCTTCTACGCAATCAAGATTTAGACTAAACCTGCTTTGTGGACAAATTTTTCCATAAATGCCTAAAACGTATATCATACATCAGGGGTCAGCAACCTTCAGCACCCAGCCCCTCAGGGTAGTCAAAAAGAATCTAGATATTAGCTCTCCCCTTCCTTCCTAAAATACACTTAACATAGGGAATTAATCCTTTTCAGCTAGTGGGAGGTTGACTGGCCAGCATTTGCCCTTGTGACAGATGCTGTAATTCTGGATGTCTGTTTAAAGTCTATTTTCATTTTATTTTTGATGTCTGTTTTAAGGTTTATTGTTTGGTGCTTAAAACTCTTGACTGGTTCCTCAGATCTTAAGTAAACAAACGCCTTCCTAAACCATTTTGAATCAAAAGCTTCAGAGGGGTAGCCAAGTCATCTTCCTTTCCTAGTGCTAACTAATGGAGTTTGAGCTCATTTGCAAATTCAATTCTCACACCTCTGGATTAAATATTGAATGGTTAGGTCATTACCTACCTATGAAAAAATGAGGGCGACCAATGGTTCTGTGTCTTTGAAGAATCTCATGATATTATCTAGGTGTTTCATCAGTCTAAGTGTTTCCTGACTCTGTTGTTTGCTAGTTAATGGTTCCTATCTGCCCCCTTTGACTATCTAGTCTTTAGGCGCTTATAGATGCCGCTTTCCCTGGATATATTTTTTACCTACTGCCTTTTCTTGTTTCCCCCCCAATTTTCCCTTCTTCCACCTCCCTCCTGTCTCCCTTATTTATTTTGGTCCTAGATATCCAACACTCCAGTCATCTGAAGAAGTGGGTTGTGCCCATGAAAACTCCTGATATCATCTACATGTTTTGTTAGTCTATAGACTATTTGTTGTTTACATTTTTCCATTTTGAATCTGTCTTTGTCCACCAGACATTGTTGGCAGCTTTCTGGGAAAACTGTTAACTGAGAAAAAAAATACTCAGCCAGAAGCAACCCAACGAACTATAGAGCAACCCTGCAGAGTATTTGAATATCTAGCTATGCTGAAGATAAACTGATTGCCAGATTACTACACCACCACTTCCCCAATTCCCTTTGCCCAAACTCCCTAGCATCTTTAATTCATTTCAGATTGCTCTCTTTTCACCTCCATCACAAGCAATCAAACATACATTTTTGCAAATCACACACTGCAGCCTTTTGAACAATTTCACAGGTGATTAGCCCAGACCACTCAGATTGCAGTAATAGGTGATCAATGTAGGTAAGCACACACATTAGCCTGTTTCCATAATAAATTCCTGGGTCTCTAATTGGCTAGTTACAAATTTTAGCATGCAACTTTCTAAATTTGTAGTCAGCAAGGAAGTTTTTTAGTATTAGTTTCTGCAGCCTGTAAAAAGGAAGTTTGAGAGGATTTTTATATCCAGATTTTTTTGCAGGAACTTATATTTTTAAGATTAAGACAAACAGGAACTAGCAATTCAGTTTACTCAACTCTGATGTGAGCACTTGCAGAACTACTTCTAGCTGATCCAACATGCTGTGAACCTCAATATCAACATTTAGAATTTTCCAAGCAATACAGATTGGGCCATTAAGATATGCTCATGTACCCAGTTTCCCATAATCACCTACAGCAATTGGGAGTTAACAATAGGGCTTGTCTACATCATGGATGCTAGTGGCACAGCTACAAGCTGCAACTCTACCCGTGTAGCACCATAGACAAGACACTTGGTGCAGTCGTGTCAGGAATTTTTAACGGAGTGATTTCAGCACGCACCTGTGATGTGCAGACCTGGATTCAATTCCCTTCTGTGTCTGAGGAAAAGAAGGGATTTGAAAAGAGGTCCTCCCTGCTAAAGAATGTGCTCTAATTACTGAGCCATAAGCTATCCAGACATTGGACTGCATCTCAGTATCAAGACATCTCTGCGGCCAAGAGGGATACAACCTCCATCAGCTAGTTGCAGAACACAGAGCAGATATCTTGCTTCAGGAAATACTACTGCTGACCCCATTACTTCCTGGTTTTGCTGTTGTCTCTCATCACAGGCAATATGTTGAATGACATCTTATGTAAAGGAGGGTATTACAGCAACTCCAGTTTTACAGTCAAATACAATGGTATGGAATGAGAGCTGTAAAAGGGAAGGACCTGACTTATCAGCATGGAGAGGTCTCAATCAGCAGCCAATTCCAGTCCTATCCCTCGCCTCATGACCTTCAGCGTACTGTGGCAATTTTTACCCTGACAATCGGGATGGAATAAGGCTAAGGAATTGTGTCAGCATTCTGTTGAAGTTACAGGTTGACTAAGATGATAACCCCCTATTTATAGGAGAACCTGAGATCCATCTTCTGACTTTTTTTTTTTTAAACAAACAGATAGAAAACACTCTTCAGTGGGTCACAGTGTAAAGCAGGCAAATCCCAAATAAAAGCAGCCTCCAGAAACACTGGTAGAATCATTTCCAACTTGTGGGCAATGACTCAGAACCAAACATTCAGAACTTCATCAGTGCCATTTACTAAGCTGTCTAGGATCAAGTCCTTGCCACTGCTAAGAAATGATATACATCAGCTAGTCAATAATTTATTCCTAGGTGGTCTTGTGATGCAACCAGACTACATCAGGAATTTAAGTCTGCTAAAAACAGATAGTTAGAGAAAAAGTAAAGACTTTGCCTTCTCATCGCCGATCAGACAATGGCCAAGTTTCGAGTCAAGACAAAGCTTTCAGCCATGCAGTTTAATTGGCTATTGCTGCAGCAAAGAGTAGTGCCATGGATTCACGCCATGCTGTCCAGCACCACTGGGTAGCTATATTGTTTCTACAACTGAACCACACTGATTGGCAGAGCAGCATGCTACCTGGCACGTCTCCAGGTGGCGGATAGGAGGGGGATTACTTTGGATAATCATATTGGTGTATGAACCATGACTGGTCACTGGCATCCAAAGGATAGTGGCAAGAGGAAGGCCAAAGTTAAGATTCAAGGATATATGTAAAAACACTATGGTTTATCAATCCAAGCTCTTGGGAATCGACATCAGATCGCAACACCTGCTGACAATTACTATAACAGGGCATGTCATTTTTCGATAGGACTGTGCAAGACATGCAAAAACTCCACCTCAGAAAGGAAAATTCTCAGACTCATGAAAAACGGAAGTAGACTGGCATGTAGCTATTGTAATCAACTGTGCAAATCCAATATTGGACACGCCACGAAAGAAGTTGCAGATCCGGGCACAACTCAGATTGTCACTGCTGCAGCTTACCACCGTCTCTCGAGATGCATGGGCCATATTATATATAAAAAATTGATTGAACCACACTGCCCTAGAAACCAGGACTGCTGTGGCAACCTGAGAGACTAGGCCACTTGGACCACCCAAGCTCTATTTCAGGGGTCTCAAACTCAGTTTACTTTAGGTGGTCCTCAAATCCTCTTAGTAGGCCGGACAGTGCCCCCCTCTGCCAGGGTTCTGGGAGCAGGGTGTTTCTCCACACTTTCCCTGGTCCCACTTGCCAGCCCACATGCTTCCCTCCCCTCTGGGAAATTTAAACCCACCCACCCCCCAGCACCACCACTAGTAGCACTGTGGGGCTAGAGTGGCTTCCAGCTGCTTGTTCTGTGACCGCCTGTGGCCCAGGAGAGGTGTCACAGCCAACCCATCCATAGGAGAGTTCAGCACAGGGACCTCCGGCAACAGCCCCAACCATCTTATGGATGAAATGATCCCCCATATTCAGGTTTGCCTTCGGAGTCCAGGGAACCAGGCTGGCCTGGGAGATGGCAGCAAAGTAGAAACTGCTGCATCATTCTTCTTTCCCACAGCTCCCACTACTGCATTGAGCGCGACAGGGCCCAAACCTTCCTATGGCCCTTTGCCAGGCCTCCTGGTAGTCCCCAACGCCACATCCCTCAGGGGAGGGGACTTAAGGGAAGCAGTGTAATGGGGAAGAGGGCAGAGTGGGATGGAAAAAGGGAGGGTGAGGGCAGAGCAGGGGTTAGACTTGGGAGAAGAGTATTGACACCTCCACCCTTCAGGGCCACAGGGACTCACAAGCCAGCAGCTACATGGAGCCAGATTGTGGAACTGCTTGGGCCACAGATTTGAAACCCTGTTCTAGACAGAGTCTCATCTCATGCCATTCAACTCCCCTGAATCTTCAGTACTAGGCCCTCAACAGTGGACTGCTAAGCACAGAATACATGTTGCCAAGCAATCAAGGGTACAAAGCCAGTAGACAATGACAAATGAGGGGACCTTGTGACACTAAACACACCTTTAAGTGACACTTAGGAGAAAAAAAAAAATCTATGGCAGCACCGGAAGCAATTAGCCTAGGCAAAACCAGGACCTCGTGATAAAGTTGAAATTTTCTGTAGTGTTTTATGAGACTGATCTGTGCATCTGTTTCTCCTATGAGTTGCACAGTTACCCACTGGGGAGGGGTGGAAAGGATTACATTTGCTGCCAGGCTAGACTAAAATGCATAGGTGTGCGTGTGTGTGTGTCTCTCTCTAAATGGACTGCAGAGCCATCAAGAAATGGCTGTTAATCCAAATCAACAAGAGGGTCAGAATTACAATGCAAATTCCAGTGACTCTCCAGGATTTTGCTGCCTTTCGGCAGGAGAGCTAAGGAAAAAAAAAAACCCACCAGTCTTCTCAGTCTTTTGTTCTGAAGCTGTCAGGCAGGAGGCTAAGTATGGCCTTCTGGAGGAAGCTCTGCTACCCGAGAACTGCCTGACTAAGGAGGTCACACAGAGGAAGAGACAGAGCCTGAAAATGGAATTTCACTATAGCATAGCCGGGGCTCCAGGCTGACCAGACTGGACTATTAACCTTCATTCCTCTGATCTAAAAAATCTTTCAGATTGTGTGTGCCAGGTGACTAATAAATGATTAATCTGGTTTGAAAAGGCTGCCTGTGTTGCTGTAAATACCCACTGGGAACACTTTGCCCTGAAGGCATATGGTGCAAGCCTCCTGCAGGCATCTAACCTGGATGGATTCACTGGAGAGAGACAAAGGAAGCTAGAACCTAGATTTGAGGACCATAGGCTAGGCATGTGAAATCCCGTTTAAATGTGAAGTTTGACCAGTTAACTGATTAAACGGGGGGGGGGGGGGGGGGGGGG